>SJYV01001822.1:277105-323727 GCA_006410875.1 Neotragus pygmaeus
GTTTTCCTCTATTTCTTTGCATCGATCACTGAGGAAGGCTTTCTTATCTCTCCTTGCTATTCTTTGGAACTCTGCATTCAGATGCTTATATCTTTCCTCTTCTCCTTTGCTTTTCACTTCACTTCTTTTCACAGCTATTTGTAAGGCCTCTTCAGACAGCCATTTTGCTTTTTTGCATTTCTTTTTCTTGGGGATGGTCTTGATCCCTGTCTCCTGTACAATCTCATAGTTCATCAGACACTCTATCTATCAGATCTAGTCCCTTAAATCTATTTCTCACTTCCACTGTATAATCATAAGGGATTTGATTTAGGTCATACCTGAATGGTCTAGTGGTTTTCCCTACTTTCTTCAATTTCAGTCTGAATTTGGCAATAAGGAGTTCATGATCTGAGACACAGTCAGCTCCCGGTCTTGTTTTTGCTGACTATATAGAGCTTCTCCATCTTTGGCTGCAAAGAATATAATCAATCGGATTTCGGTGTTAACCATCTGGTGATGTCCTTGCGTAGAGTCTTCTCTTATGTTGTTGGAAAAGGGTGTTTGCTATGACCAGTGCGTTCTCTTGGCAAAACTGTATGAGCCTTTGCCCTGCTTCATTCCATACTCCATGGTCAAAACTGCCTGTTACTCCAGGTGTTTCTTGACTTCTTACTTTTGCATTCCAGTCCCCTATAGTGAAAAGAAATCTTTTGGGGGTGTTAGTTCTAAAAGGTCTTGTACGTCTTCGTGGAACCATTCAACTTCAGCTTCTTCAGCATTACTGGTTGTGGCATAGGCTTGGACTGCCATGATATTGATAGCAAGCCAGTAAAAATAATCTTTGAGAAGAAACAAGCAAATGTTAGAAGACTGCTTTTAAAGTGTGGAGGCCAGGAATGGAGAAGCTGCTCTCATAGTTTCTAAACAAGGACTGGAGGACTTCTGGTGGTGGTCCATTAGTTAAGAATCCACCTGCCAATGCAGGGGCCACAGGTTCAACCCCTGGTCCAGGAAGACTCTACATCGACTAAGTCATGTGCCACAACTACTGTGCCTACTAGAGCCCGGGAGAAGCCACTGCAATGAGAAACTCAAGTACCACAACTAGAGAGTAGCCCCTACTTGCTGAAACTAGAGAAAGCCTGCACTGCAACAAACACCCAGCACAGCCATAAATGTATAAATAAGTAAATAAAATAAAATAAAGGGCTGGAGTAAAAACCCCTTCTTTACTATACAGATAACACAAACAAAAACTATTTTAGTTTTTCTAAGTAGGCTTATCTGAGCAACATTTTCATTATTTTTATTAATCTTCAATTATTACTTCAAATTCTAAATGCCATGATTTTTAATGTTAAGAACAAGTATCAGGATTTTTGGAAAAAAATAAAACTTTTATGCAAATGCCTACCAAGAGTTTATTATTTCCCAACAATACATGATAATTTTCTTTCTTCATCCAAGAAAAAAATGGATGACACATTATTCAAAATATTTTAAACCACATCCAACTGTTGCAACTGAATGGAAAAAATGCTTTTCAGAGCTGAATGCAACCCATATAAACTGAATACAACTCCTATTCCCTCTCAAGTTGAAAACTTCAACCTTTGAGGTTGCCATTTACTCTTCTACTTAGGATCTAACACTACTAAAAGCTGTCTTTAATTAGAAGCTCCCCATGATGCTGGCACCCCACTCCAGTACTCTTGCCTGGAAAAATCCCATGGGCAGAGGAGCCTGGAAGGCTGCAGTCCATGGGGTTGCTGAGGGTCGGACATGACTGAGTGACTTCACTTTCACTTTTCACTTTCATGCATTGGGGAAGGAAATGACAACCCACTCCAGTGTCCTTGCCTGGAGAATCCCAGGGACGGGGGAGCCTGGTGGGCTGCCGTCTATGGGGTTGTACAGAGTCGGACATGACTGAAGTGACTTAGCAGCAGCAGCAGCAGCATGATGCTAGATGGCTTCCCTGGTGGCTCAGTGATAGAGAATCTGCCTGCAACACAGGAGGTGCGGTTTCAGTCTCCGGATTGGAAACATCCCCTGAAGAAGGAAATGGCAACCCACCCCAGTATTCTTGTGTGGGAAATTCCATAGACAAAGGAACCTGGTGGGCTATTGCCCATGGAACCACAAGAGTCAGACATAACTTAGTGACTAAACTAAACAAACATGGTGCTAGATCTATCTTAGATTCAAGTGTTCAAAACTGTCTGGTAGTCAGCAAACACTCATTGCTGTGTCTGATAAGCTCATTGTGCATTTAGATTTTCTAGTTTTAGTAGAAATAAAAATTAACTTGATTGTGAAAGCTGACCTTTTACAAGTGTTTTCTGCTTTCCAATGTGAAACAATTGCCACTACTACTATTAATTTAACTATCACAAATTCTGGGTTAAGTTCATGGTAAGCCAATTTTTTAAATTACTTAAAATGGTGGTCTGCATATGCATGTTTTATTAAGTCTCTCCATATAGAGTTTCCAGATTTAGCTAAAGAAAATACAAGCTGGCCAGTCAATTCAAATTTCAGATCAACAACAAATAATTTTTTAGTATCAACCTATTCCAAATATTTCATATCACATGTTTATATTTTAAAATATTGCTCTTTTATCTGGAAACCCTACTTTCTGGATATTAAAATTTGTAAGATCCCTCATCCAGATTATTTAGGGGAGGGAAGAGACTGCTTCCAGTACATTGGAAAAGGAGTACGTTAAGGCTGTATACTGTCACTGTGCCTATTAAACCTAATGGCAGAGTACATCATGCGAAATGCCAGGCTGGATGAAGCACAAACTGGAATCGAGATTGCTGAGAGAAATATCAATAACTTCAGATAGGCAGATGACACCACCCATGTGGCAGAAAGCAGAGAGGAACTAAGGAGCCTCTTGATGAAAGTGAAAGAGGAGAGTGAAAAAGCTGGTTTCAAACTCAACATTGAAAAAAACTAAGTTCATGACATCTGGTCCCATCACTTCATGGCAAATGTATGGGGATCAATGGAAACTATGAGAGACTTTATTTTCTTGGGCTCCAAAATCACTGCAGATGGTGACTGCAGCCATTAAATTAAGACACTTGCTCCTTGGAAGAAAAGCTATGACCAACCTAGACAGTATATTAAAAAGCAGAGAGGCATTCCTTTGCTGACAAAGGTCCATCTAGTCAAAGCTGTGGTTTTTCTGGTAATCATGTATAGATATGAGAGTTGGACTATAAAGAAAGCTGAGTGCCAAAGAATTGATGCTTTTGAACTGTGGTATTGGAGAAGACTCTTGAGAGTCCCTTGAACTGCCGGGAGATCCAACCAGTCCATCCTAAAGGAAATCAGTCTGAATATTCATTGGCAGGACTGATCCTAATGCTGAAACTCCAATACTTTGGCCACCTGATGTGAACCACTGACTCATTGGAAAAGACCCTGATGCTGGGAAAGATTGAAGGCAGGAGGAGTAGGGAATAACAGAGGATGATATGGTTGGATGGCATCACTGACTGGATGGACATGAGTCTGAGCAAGCTCTGTCAGTTGGTGATGGACAGGAAAGCCTAATATGCTGCAGTCCATGAGGTCGAAAATAGTCAGATACAACTGAGTGACTGAACTGACATAGGTCAATGAAACAAAAGAAAATGATTGCCATGAACACTGTTATGAGAGAATAATCAACAAGGCCTACCATGTAATTGTTCTGGAATGAAAGAGGGCTGTGATGTCAAAGAAGGACTTTGAATGATATTGATGACAGTGACAGATGCCAACTGCAGTTTCAGATTTCTCCAGTTTAAGTTCAGTTGGATTGGTTGGTGTGAAAACCAGATTATAATGCTTATTAAACATGTGGAATCATAGGTGGTGGGGTGGTTTAGTTGCTAAGTTGTGTCCCATAGACTCTTGTGATCCCATAGACTATACAGCCCATCAGGCTCCTCTGTCCATGGGATTTCCCAGGCAAGAATACTGGAGTGGATTGCCATTTCCTTCTCCAGGAGATCTTTTCAACCCAGGGGTCAAACCTGGGTATCCTGCATCTCCTGCATTGGCAGGTGGATACTTTACCCTTGAGCCACCAGGGAAGCCCTGGAATCATAGAACATCAGCCCAAAAGAGAAGATGGGACCTAGACCTAAATTTCTGCAAGAGACTTGTGGTTGTAGGAATGATAGTACAAAAACTAAAAAAGACAAGAAAAAGAACACCTCAAGATATGCCTGTTTCAGACCCATCACAAGCACAGAAATCGAAACTAATCAGAAATCTTCCAGCAAACAAAAGCCCAGGACCAGATGGCTTCACAGCCGAATTCTACCAAAAATTTAGAGAAGAGCTAACACCCCTCCTACTCAAGCTCTTCCAAAAAATTGTAGAGGAATTTCAAACTCATTGTATGAGGCCATCATCACCTAATACCCTAAGACAAAGATGCCTCAAAAATAGAAAACTACAGGCCAATATCACTGATGAACATAGATGCAAAAATCCTCAACAAAATTCTAGCAAACAGAATCCAATAACATATTTAAAAGATCATACATCATGACCAAGTGGGCTTTATTCCAGGGATGCAAGGATTCTTCAACATTTGCAAATCAAACAANAGGAGAAGGGGATGACAGAGGATGAGATGGTTGGATGGCATCACCGACTCAATGGACATGAGCTTGAGTAAACTCCGGGAGTTGGTGGTGGACAGGGAGGCCTGGCGTGCTGAAGTCCAAGGGGTCGGAAAGAGTCGGACATGACTGAGCGACTGAACTGAAGTATCTTCTTATTTCTGGAATTCTCTGAACATCATTACCTGGTTTGAACTTTTACTTTTCCACTGGTTTCCACTGTTTTTTACGATATCCACTGCAACAGTCCTACTTTTTCTAAGCGTCTTCATCTTACTTTTCATTCACTCACTTTGCAGAATGAGTCTAGGGAACATGGCTTGCTTGGTGGCTGGATTATGTATATATATTTATACACACACACTCTTAAGCTTACATTGGTCTATAATACATACACTAATGTTCACACTTGTTTAATACAAGCACATTAAAAAAAAACACTTGGTTGTTAAAAATTGATGTTTGTTAGTAGAGACAGTTAAATTTCAAGAGCTGTCACAATCTAATGCTGTGGTTTCTGTGGCGGTTTTGGAGTGCAGTATAAGCATATTGCACAATGCAAAACCCAGCTGCTTGTCTTCCCTGTGCAATGAAGTATAATTCTTTGGGAAGCCGGATATCTGGTTAGTAGTATATATCCATTCCACTCTCTCAAATAAAGTTTTGTCTGACAGATGTTGTGCAATCTTCCCCAGATCAAAACCACATCTGGCAAACAAAGAAGGACACTGTCAATATTCCCATGGAGCCATGATATTCGCCCCAAATATTTTCTCATATCACTTCAGTCCCACTTGAGACAAAAGTTGAAACATTTCTCACTCCAGAAAATATTTCCAGGGTACTATTTCTTTGGTGAAAGGATAAGAGAATCAGTTGAATTTCTAGTAGTTATATGTCCATTGTTTACTTGAATAAATAAATACCAGTATGACTTTGAGTAATTTATTTAACCTCTGTTCCTTAGTTTCTCTGCCTATAAGATGAGAATAGAAGTAGTATGCACATCATATGGTTGTTAGGAATATTAAATCAATTATTATGACTATGAGTTAATATAAGCTAACCTAATCAGTTAATATAAGGTCTCACTTTATTGACATCTCCATTTCTCTTCCATTTATTGAAATCTACTGTTATGGGGGGGAAAAGCTGCAGTTAGATATATTTAGTCCACTGTTTTCAAAAATTAGAAAAACTGTATTTGTATTACACCAGGTTGGGTGTGTTTTTATAAGATTAAGAAATAACTTGAACTTGTACAGGATGTAGGTTTGTTTTCATTTTTATTTGCTGGCCTTCTGGACATGTTGGATATGAGGGTGGTGGGAAAACAATGGTCCCTGGAGCTCAAATTTGCCAGGAAAAATAAAGAAGTTTTACACGAAGAGTTGGGAACACAATTTTTGAAGTGAAAATTATTTATTTTGTGCATTCAGACCAGTAATGTTAAGGTAATTGTATTCTGGATGTGTATAGGAGCTCTGCTTGATTTTTAAAAATATGGCTAAGATTTCTTCTAGACTCATAGAACCTTAAATGAAGTGCATAAATACAGTTTTAGAATGATTTCATGTGACCAAAAATAAGCTAATGTTATTAAGATGTGCTTGTTGGTGGTGGTAAAACTATTTTGTATGATACTATTGATGGCTTACAGTGAATGATGTCAGATCTGCGGTCTCTGAAGAAGAAGATTTAGCTTCAGGACCAGGGACTAGGCTTGATCACCTAAGTGCTTTTGTGTAGCAAAGTTTTACTAAAGTAAGAAAAGGGACAGAGAACACTTCTGACATTGACATGGAAGGGGGATGAGAGTGCCCCACTTCCTGGTGTTAGCAAGGGAGTTATATACTTTTTTAAATTGGCTATTACAATTAATCAAAAGAATACCTCAAGGTCGTAAAATTTTTACCAGATCCACTCCCACAATTTACATTTTAGGATAATAGGATTAGAACTTAGCAATATAAAGATCCTACCAGACCCACTCCCATAATATACATTCTAAAACATCAGGATTAGTCAGAAGGTTTTCAGGAAGGAGAAACTGTCCTGAAGCAGGATAGCTGTTGTTATATAATCCCTAGTACAGAGTTCAAACTGAGTTGTTTGTTGTGTAATCATGATTTTGAGGCTTAAGTTTTATGTGACTAAGGAATGCAGAGGGGGAAAAAAATTGTCCTTTCCTCCTCCTTGAGAATTCCAGACCCCTTTCTCCTCCTCGGGGAACCTGTACTTCTTATCAATCTGCCTAGGAATTGACCCTCTCACACTATCATTAATACATGACATGATGCATGTGTCAAATTGAAAAGAACTTTACAGCACTAAAAGTGGACCTTAATGTAGGCAAATAAAAATAATTTAGGAAATCATGAAATCCCAAACAGGAATGATGACTATCAAAGGAGGGTCTAGTTTATTATAAACATGTGAGGAACTCACTGAAAGGGTTGGGGGACTTGTAAGTAACCTGAAATGCATGGAATCTGTAAAACTTATGACAAAATGAAATGCACATAAGTGCTGTATCCTAGTTATTGTTTCCTATGGCTGATATTAATAGTTTCCAAGTCTGCTACTATTGTACAAGTATACTAGAATTGAACTTGTAAGTAAAAGGATGGTGGATGGTAACTGTCAGATTTCGCACTAATGTAGTAAGGATTTATAGGTAAGCATGGTGAAGAGCCTTGAATGACCCATGTGTAATGCACTGGAATTGAAGACATCAATAGGAAGCAGGGTAACGCAGGTGCAGATGATTACATACAGAAATATCTGTAAGTCTGTGTATAGAAAGCAGTTAATATACATATATATTTAATGAAATGATTTCTTACAGGGAAAGAGAATGCATAGATCCAGATCTTAGATTCTAATAACTATTCTCCAATAAAAGAAGCATGGATATACAGTTGATTCTAGGACAGAGGCAGGAAATAAACAATATGGGCCTAGAAAAGAAAGAAAGAAAATTAGAGGAAAGAAAGGAGAAACTCACAATGATGAGGACATTTCAAAGAAGCATAGGTATCAAATGAAAGAGATCCCAGAGGCTGAGGCTGGAACTCTTTGAGTAATACAGTGTTGAATAATTACCCCAAATATAAAATAAATATTCATAACTCTATACTGACATAAATTAATGAATAAAGGAATGTATGAAGAGTAAGATAAATTGATGCAGAAAAATACTAAAATATTTATGTATATACTCCTCCCTTAACAAAGGGAAATATAATTTCCCATTCATAAAGTACAGGCTATACACAGTAACTTCTTTCCAATGANTTAATGAATAAAGGAATGTATGAAGAGTAAGATAAATTGATGCAGAAAAATACTAAAATATTTACGTATATACTCCTCCCTTAACAAAGGGAAATATAATTTCCCATTCATAAAGTACAGGCTATACACAGTAACTTCTTTCCAATGAATATAGTTACATAAAGGGAGAGGAAAAATAAGAACTTTACAAAGGAGAAGCACGACCCACACATCAGCAAGGTGATGAAAGTCAACATTAGTGATGACAAATCAGGTCAACAGCTTAATATGAACCTAAATATGAAGTGATGAGAATTTGAATTTTATCCCTGTAGTCTTTCTCCCATGAATACATAAGTATTGTTTAGTCATGAGAAAAAANGACCCACACATCAGCAAGGTGATGAAAGTCAACATTAGTGATGACAAATCAGGTCAACAGCTTAATATGAACCTAAATATGAAGTGATGAGAATTTGAATTTTATCCCTGTAGTCTTTCTCCCATGAATACATAAGTATTGTTTAGTCATGAGAAAAAAACACCAGAAAAATTCCAACAAAGAGGCATCCTACAAAATACCTGATCAGTACTCTTCAAAACTGTGAAGATCAAAAACAAACAAAGTAAGAAACTATCACAGCCAATAGGAGCCTAGTGAAAAAAACTGCAAGTGAATGTAATGTGCTATCCTGGCTAGAATCCTGGAATTGAAAAAAGGGCATTATGCAGAGAAATCTGAATAAAGTATGGATTTGGCTAGTAATGTGTTAGTATTGTTTCATTTCCAAATCTGCTGACATATTGAGTGCAGCACTTTTAGGGCATCATCTTTTAGGATTTTAATAGCTCAGCTGGAATTCCATTACCTCCACTAGCTTTGTTTTGTAGTAATGCTTTCTAAGGGCCATTTGACTCCACATTCCAGGATAAAAAAGGAGAGTGAAAAAGCTGGCTTAAAACTTAACATTCAAAAAATGAAGATCATGGCATCTGGTCCCATCACTCCATGGCAAATAGAAGGGTAGAAAGGGGGAGCAGTGACAGATTTTAGATTCTTGGGCTCCAGAAATCACTGTGGACAGTGACTATAGCCATGAAATTAAGACATTTGCTCATTGGAAGGAAACCTATGACAAACTTAGACAGCACATTAAAAAGCAAAGATATCACTTTGCCAACAAAGGCCCACATAGTCAAAGCTATGGTTTTTCCAGTTGTCATGTATGGATGTGACAGGTGGACTATAAAGAAGGCTGAACACTAAAGAACTGATGCTTTTGAACGGTGGTGCTGGAGAAGACTCGAGAGTCCCTTGGACTGCAAGGAGATCAAACCGCTCAATCCTAAAGGAAATCAACCCTAAATGTTCATTGGAAGGACTGATGCTGAAGCTGAAGTTCTAATTCTTTGGTCACCTGATGTGAAGAGTCAACTCAATGGAAAAGACCCTAATGCTGGGAAAGACTGAAGGCAAGAGGAGACGAGGACAAGAGAGGATGAGATATTTAGATAGCATCATTTACTCAATGGACATGAACTGGAGCAAACTCTAGGACAGAGCAAGGACAGGAAGCTTGGCATCATGCTGCAGTCCATGGGGTTGCAAAGAGTCGGACACAACTTTGCAACTAGAAAACAACAACAATTGTTTCAATAACTGTAACAAATGTACCAGACCAAAATGAATAATACTAATGTAAATATTAACAATTAGAAGAATTTGGCCCAGGGTGTTCTAAAAAATAAAGTCTATTTTAAAAGATATGCTCATCAGGACAAGCAAATGTGATGAGATGTGGAGCTCTTTTATGTCCAGGATATTTCCTGTATTAGTTTAGGCTCTAAATATATCTTAGAACAGTGGGTTATACCAGCTGTGCAGTGACTGACCCAACTGACATGACTTCAAGAAGATCATAGGATAGTACCGAAACTTTCTGGTTACGTTACATATTTGTGGGAAATGGAGACATGTAATATGACCTTGAAATGGTGTTATCTGCAATGCTGTGGCAAATGTAGATTCTGGGAGCAGCAAGTAGCATTCCCGATCATTGATACTGTATAGGAATTAAAAGTCAGAATTTCTTAAAGGACAATGAGTTAATTTTTATGCTAGCTATTAACCAGAATTCCTATTCATTGATGCCATTTTTGTTGTCTAAACTCAGCTGTCTTCATAGCATGCTGGCTCTAAGTCAAGTCTGGGGGGAGTATTGAAATGAAAACAAGAAATGGTCAAAACGAGCAATGATCTTTACTACTTAAATTCTAGCATGTACATATTTACCATGATGATAATGAATATTAAGTTTTAGGCTTCCTCACTGACATTAATCCTTATGAAGATTGTGTGCTTGTTTTATATTCTTAATTTTACATTTATTTTCTTTAAAAATAGCCTCTGAAATCATATGAATCTAGGCCACAACACCCAAAGACACAGCCACTCATCATATAATTGAAAGAAGGACTATCACAGACATTTAAACCCACAAATAATTTTAAGTACCAGTTCAATCAAATAATTTCAGCATTTAACAGTAAAGTAGATACTTGCAGTAGAACTGGTAACCACTAGCAAATGAAATTTATGTTCTCTTAGGGAAAGAACTAAGGAGAACTGAGAAAATCAAATATAAGAAATCCAGAATGGTTTGTGTGCATGTGTGAATCTGTTTATCAGTTACTATGCATTAACCTATTAATTAACAATATCACATTAAACATGATATTTAAGTACTAAGAAATCATAATAGTGTAAGAGAATTCTTTATGATTTCTGTCTGAGTCTCTAATATGAGTTAGACTATGACAATCTCATTAAATCCTTGAATGGTTTAAAGATGTTTTTCTCTTGTTTTTTTTTAAGAAGTGATGAAAAAATGTTTATTCTGTAATCCATGCCAGGGTACATCATCCTGTCTTGCTAATACAACTTAGAAAGGGAAAGACTGCTTTCATTAATGTCCTCCCCAATCTACAAGACCCACTTCACAAAGTGCTTACTGTGTCAGACACTGGACTAGATGCCATAGAACAAATTGACCAAAGAATCTCTAGCCTAGAACACCTCCCAAACTGGTGGGTGATGAAAACATAACAGGCCACATGATAGTAAAACAATGCAGAAATGGCATATTCTCATCAAACGAGAGAATTCTCACTTAGCTGACTGGCAGCCACAGAACACTTACTAGAGCTGGTGACCACTGAGAAGAACAGAAGAGTTTTGAGTAAGTCATACTGCAAACAATCTGGTGTTGTTGAGCATAAATTTTGGTATGCTGCTGCTGCTGCTGCTAAGTCGTTTCAGTCGTGTCCGACTGTGCAACCCCATAGATGGCAGCCTGCCAGGCTCCCGCGTCCCTGGGATTCTCCAGGCAAGAACACTGGAGTGGGTTGCCATTTCCTTCTCCAGTGCATGAAACTGAAAAGTGAAAGTGAAGTCTCTCAGTCGTGTCCGACTCTTAGTGACCTCATGGACTGCAGCCTACCAGCCTCCTCCATCCATGGGATTTTCCAGGCAAGAGTACTGGAGTGGGGTGCCATTGCCTTNCAAGAACACTGGAGTGGGTTGCCATTTCTCTCTCCAATGCATGAAAGTGAAAAGTGAAAGTGAAGTCGCTCAGTCGTGTCTGACTCTTCGCAACCCCATGGACTGCAGCCTACCAGGCTCCTCCATCCATGGGAATTTTCAGGCAAGAGTACTGGAGTGGGGTGCCATTGCCTTCTCCATAATGTATGCGGTTTTCTGTAATTTGCTTCTATCACTCACTAATATGTTTCTAAGAGTCACCCATGTTATTGAATGCAACTCTAGTTTTTTCACTCATTTTTTTCACCTCTTTATAGTATTTACTGTGACTATGCCACAATTTATGTGATAATTCTCCAGGCTGTGGTCATTTGAGCTGTTCAACTTTTGCTTTTGTGTACAATACTGCAGGAGCAATCTTCTTTTAATTTTCCTGGTGTATACACAGGAGTGGACTTGGGAGTTGGATTGTAGTGAATATGTACGTTCAACTTTACTAGATAATGCTAAATGATTTTCTACACGGGATTTTTATCAATCTGTACTCTGATATTACTGATGGGGGGTGTATAAGAACTTTGAATGAGTTACATCCTTGCCAACACTTTGTATTATCAGACTTCTTAATGTCTACCAATCTAGTGAATAAAAAAATAATGCCAATAATTACTAGTGAAATTGAACACCTTTTCATGTACTTTTTACCTTTCATGTTTCTTTTTATTTAGTGCCAGTTCATGTCTTTTGCTAATTTTCCTCTTGAGTTNTTTGTATTATCAGACTTCTTAATGTCTACCAATCTAGTGAATAAAAAAATAATGCCAATAATTACTAGTGAAATTGAACACCTTTTCATGTACTTTTTACCTTTCATGTTTCTTTTTATTTAGTGCCAGTTCATGTCTTTTGCTAATTTTCCTCTTGAGTTATTTGTCCTTTACTTATTCAGTTGGAGGATTTAGTTTGCTAACTTGAATACTAACCCTTTTTTAAAAATATGTTTCTCCAAGTTTGTGGTGTGGTTTGTATTTTTACTTACTTTATGGTGTCTAAACTGATCAGGAGTTCTTAATTCTAAAGTTAAACTCAAGCATCTTTTAAAATATATGTTGTACTATTTGTGTCTTGTTTAAGAGATCTTTTCCTAACCTGAGGTCATAAAAACAGTCTATATTTTCTTCCAAAGTTTTGTTGTTGTTGTTGTTAAGAATGTGTCTTACTGTTAGCTGCACTGAATCTCTGTTGCTGTGCTTGGACTTCCTCTAATTGCAGCAAGCAGGGGTTACTCTTTGGTTGCATATATGGGCTTCTCACTGCAGTGGTTTCTCTTGGTGCAGAGCACAGACTCTAGACACACAGGCTTCAGTAGTTGTGGCCCGTGAGCGTAGTTGCTACACCACATGTAGAACCCTACCAGACCAGGGACTGAACTCATGCCCCCGGCACTGGCTGACAGATTCTCATCCACTGTACCACCAAGGAAGTCCCAAAGGTTTTGAAGTTTGCTCTTGACATCTGGCTCAGAGGATAAAGCATCTGCCTGCCATGTGGGAGACCTGGGTTTGATCCCTGGGTTGGGAAGATCCCTGGAGAAGGAAATGGCAACCCACTCCAGAATTCTTGCCTGGAGAATCCCATGGACAGAGGAGCCTGGCGGGCTACAATCCACAGGGTCACAAAGAGTCTGACACGACTGAGCAAGTTCACTTCACTTGACATTTAACTATAGATGTGGTTTTTTTTTAATGGATATCTTATTTTCCAGCATCCATTATTAAACAGGCCATTCTTCTTCTGTCAACAGTGCTCATTCCACTATAAGTCAAGTATCCTTAAATGTCCAGTTTGTTTCTGGGCTTTCTAGTCTCTTCAAAAGGTCTATTATCTATACCTGCACATATATCCCACTGTCAAAAATACTATAGCTCTGTAATAAAGCTTAATAATTGATATGGGGAATCTCTCCACCATATTCTTTCTCTTCAGAATGCCTTTTTAATTCTTTTACCTGTGAGCTCCCATGTACACTTAAGAAAAACAGTTTGTCAGTTTTCTCAAAAACCTTGATGGAATTTTGTTGAAGTTATATGGCCTCTATAAGTAAATTTGAGGAGAATTAACAACTTAATCATGTGAAATTCATAAATATTGTGTATCTCTCTACTCACTTTGTTCAGTCACTATGTTGTGTCTGACTCTTTGCGGCCCCAAGAACTGCAGCATGCCAGACTTCCCTGTCCCTCACTAGCATCCTGAATTTCCTCAAACTCATGTGTCCATTGAGTCAGTGATGCCATCCAACCACCTTATCCTCTGTTACCTCCTTCTCCTCTTGCCTTCAATCTTTCCCAATATCAGGGTCTTTTCCAGTGAATTGGCTCTTCGCATCAGGTGGCCAAAGTATTAGAGCTTCAACTTCAGCATCAATCCTTCCAGTGAATATTCAGGGTTGATATCCTTTAAGATTGACTGGTCTGATTTCCTTGCAGTCCAAGGGACTCTTAGAAGTCTTCTCCAACACCACAGTTCGAAATCATCAATTCTTTGGTGCTCAGCCTTCTTTATGGTCCAATTCTTACATCCATACGTGACTAACGGAAAAACCATACCTTTAACCATACAAAGCTTTGTCAGTAAAGTGTTATCTCAGATTTTTAATATGCTGTCTAGGTTTGTTATATATTTTTATGCTACTGTAAATAATGCCCCTTTTGGCGGGGGGGGCATTGCAGGATCTTACTTCCCTGACCAGTGATTGAACCAGGACCACATCAGGGAAAGCTCTGAGTCTTAACTACTGGAGCACCAAGGAGTTCCCAATGACCCTTTTAAAATTAAATGGTCTTTTAAAAATTACATTTGCTTATTGTTTATTACTGGCATTTACATATGTAACTGATTTGTATATCTCATCCAAACACCTTGCTAAACTACTTATTTCTCATATTTTCTGTAGACTATTCTGTAGGAAATAATATCAGTGAATAATGAACATTTTTGTTTCTTCTTTTTAAATCCTTGTTTTTTTATTTCTTTATCTTATTTTACTGCACTGATTAGAACCTCCAGAATGATGTTGAATAAATTGAAGGTAATGAACCTCTTTGTTTTGTTTCTGATTTTAAGAGGAAAATCTTTCGACTTTTCACCATTATCTGGACATTTGCTCTACATTTTTTTGTTAATACCCTTAATTGGGTTAAAAGTATTCTTTTCTACCCCTATTTTGCTAAGAATATTAATGTAGGTGTTTTTTTAGTATTGAAATATATCAAATGCTTTTTCTGCAACAACTGTGGTATTTATATGGCTTATACACATAGCATGTTTCTACTTCTAGGATAAACTCAGCTTGATATCTGTATACATCAAGGCTTATTTGCAGATACCAGAAACCATTCTAGCTATTTTCAACAGAAAGGGATTTAATAAATGGAATTAGGATGTTTTTAGTTTCACATGACCAAAAATTAAACCTCAAACCCAACTCAAATGAGATTAAAAAATATATGGAAAAGTACGAATTTGCTAAGTGTTGGATGCATGTTCTATGAATCAAGCTTGTTCACTATATCAAGCAAATATTCTGTATTTCACCAATTTCTGTCTAGCTGACCTATCAATGACTGAGAAGAATATTTTGATTATCCACTATAATGGCAATTTTTATCAATTTCTCCCTGTAGTCCTATTGTTTATTTATCCTGAAACTATTTTATTAGATACATACAATTTAGAACTTTTACATCTTCCTACTGAATTTCGCACTTCATTACAATCTGTTAACCCTCTGTATCTCTAATAATGCTTCTGGTCTTAAGGTCTATTTTGTCTGATATTAATACAGCACCTCAATTTTATTTTGGTGAGTATTTACCTCGTACACCTTTTACTTCCAATCTTTCCATGCCTTTAAATTTTACGTGAATCTCTTAGGAACAGCATATAGATGGATTGGGACCTAGACCAAAAAATAGATGTTTGGCATTTTGTGTCTGCTCAACATCCAAAACTCCTTCTTATTTGAGAGAAATGCTCCTTTATGTGAGTCTATGAGAGACAGAACTTCATTTTCACTACAGTGCCTAGAAATAATGAATATTCCCTCTCCTATTCCCAGGGTGGCTAAGGCGCTGGTGCATGACTCAGCCTTGACCAGTCGGATGCTCCAGCGAGGGTCTGGAATATCAAGTGACACAAGATGACACAATTTATAATTCAGGCATGGCAGGGACAGCAGTATCCGATGACAGTAGCAGCAGTCCTCAGCAACAACAGTGTCCGGTGGTGGTGGCTAGTGTCCAGCGCCAACGGTGCCTTAACCAGCCTTTTCCTGTGCTGACCTTGGCTATGATTCCCAGTGCCTGGCCTCCCTTGGTTTCTCCCTGTTTTATGGAACCAATTCTCCTTCTCCTTGATTCTGGAAGTCACCTGGTCTCTTTATAATAAATACCTTTTGTGCTTAAGTGAGTGAAAGTCGGTCAGTCCTGTCTGACACTTCACGACCCCATGAACTGCAGCCCACGAGGTTCCTCTGTCCATGGGATTCTCCAGGCAAGAATACTAGAGTGGGTTGCCATTTCCTTCTCCAGGGGATCTTCTCAACCCAGGGATTGAACCCGATTATCCTGCATTCCAGGCATTCTTTACTATCTCAGCCACCAGGGAAGCTCTTGCTTAAGTAAAGGAGTCCCTGTTTTCATTACTTGCAAAGAAGAATCCTGACTGATATAAAATTGTTCTTTCTTCCTCTGGAATTGAGGAGGAGATAATATGAAGAGGGAATATGTGAAGTCTGGATTTTCTGTAGCCATTCTTGCTACCATAGGAAATTGCAAATAGAACTGCCTTATGACCCAGCAATCCCACTGCTGGGCATACACACCGAGGAAACCAGAATAGAAAGAGACACATGTACCCTCAATGTTCATTGCAGCACTGTTTATAATAGCCAGGACATGGAAACAACCTAGATGTCCAGCAGCAGATAAATGGATAAGAAAGCTGTGGTACACATACACAATGGAGTATTACTCAGCTATTAAAAAGAATGCATTTGAATCAGTTCTAACGAGATGGATGAAACTGGAGCCGATTATACAGAGTGAAGTAAGCCAGAAAGAAAAACACCAATACAGTATACTAACACAAATATATGGAATTTAGAAAGATGGTAATGATGACCCTGTATGCAAGACAGCACAAGAGACACAGATGTATAGAGCAGACTTTTGGACTCTGAGGGAGAGGGAGAGGGTGGGATGATTTGGGAGAATGGTATTGAAACATGTATACTATAATGTAAGAAACGAATCGCCAGTCTATGTTCGATGCAGGATGCAGGATGCTTGGGGCTAGTGCACGGGGATGATCTGGAGGGATGATGTGGGGTGGGAGGGGGGTTCATGTTTGGGAGCTCATGTACACCCGTGGTGGATTCATGTCAATGTATGCCAAAACCAATACAGTATTGTAAAGTAAAAATTAAAAATTAAATAAAAAAAAATCAACATAGAAGAAAGGATGAAAGTGAAAGTCACCCAGTTGTGTCCCGACTCTTTGCAACCCCATGGACTGTATATTCTGGCCCTGGAATTCTCCAGGCCAGAATACTGGAGTGGGTACCTGTTCCCTTCTCCAGGGAATCTTCCCAACCCAGGGATCGAACCTAGGTCTCCTGCATTGCAGGTGGATTCTTTACCAGCTGAGCCACCAGGGAACCCCAATGTAGAAGAAAGGTAGATACATAAAGGCAAAACCATGAAAACACCTCCACTCTCTGGATCAAGCCCTACTTAAAGTTATCCTTACTCTGGACTTTAGTCTCATAAGTCAATAAATTTCATGTGTTTAATCTCACTTAAGTGGACTTTTCTGTCACTTGCAACCAAACACATCCTACCTGATACCTTTCCATTCTGCCTTTGAAAAGGGATCCCTTGTTTGATTCTGCATTAGGCTTTTAGATGCTATTCTACTTCTTTCTTTCCTAGTTTAACTCCTCATAAATGATTTAAAATCTTGGTGTCTTCATTTCCTCACTGCCTTTTGTTGTTTAATCCACGAAAGTCTGGACTCCTCCTTTATCACTCTGCTACCACTATTCTTTTAAGATCAGCAATGGTCCTCTCCTTTCACATTCTCAAAGTCATTCATTCATTCAACCAACATTTTTACAGGCTCACTTTTGCAAAGTATAGTACTAAATCATTCATTGAACAGATACTTGTTGAACATCTAATATATCCCAGACTTTTAGGATAAAAACAAATTATACAGGGTCCTTAGTCTCATGCAGAATCACTATTTTATCAGAAAAGACAGAAATTAAAGTAATTGAAATAAACTATAGTGAATGTTACTAGAATATCTCCCTAGGTAAATTAACATGTAAGCTAAGGCCTAAAAGTTGAATATAGAAGGATAGGAGTAATACAAAGATAATGTTAATGGAAAAAGCCTGCAGGCAAAGGAGGATCATGCAAAACTCACAGAGCTGTGACAAGTCCAGCATTGCTGGATAAAAAGTGTTCAAGGAAGAGTTGCAAGAAGCAAGGTGAGACAAAATCGTGGACAGCCTTGGTAAAGCACTGAAGACAATAGGAAGATGCTGTAATATTTTAATCAGAAGACTGACTGAATTACATTTACTAAAGAGTGCTTTGCGGTTTGGAGGGGAATAAGAATGTTTTCAGAAAATCAGAAAGTATTTGCAGGTGTTTGGCATTTGATGGCCTAGACCACAATGGTGGCCATAGGGGTAAAGAAAAGGGAATGGATTTGAGACATGTTTTGGAAGTAGGCCCAAAAGGATATTAACAGAGGTAGAGTGATATGGGCTAAGTCGCTTCAGTCGTGTCCAACTCTGCAACCCTTGGACTGCCAGGCTTCTCTGTCCAGGCAAGAATACTGGAGTGGGTTGCCATGCCCTCCTCCAGGGGATCTTCCTGACCCAGGGATCAAACCCAAGACTCTTTGTCGCCCGTATTAGCAGGCAGGTTCTTTACCACTAGCACCACCTAGTGATAAGCCACTGAAATGTGGAACCCAAAAATACACGTGTCCTTGCTCTGAAAGAGCACTGTAGAAAGGATGACACATAAAGAATGTAATACATATATAAGTGAGATATATATCTTAAAATGGTACAAATATCTACCAATTTTCCCACGTTTTCCAGCTACCAGATTAGCTTATCTCTCTTCATCAGGGGACGACAGAGGACCAGCTAGTTGGATGGCATCACTGATTCAATGGACATGAGTTTGAGCAAGCTCCAGGAAATGGTGAAGGACAGGGAAGACTGGCATGCTGCAGCCCATGGGGTTGCAAAGAGTCAGACATGACTGAGCAACTGAACAACAACCACCTTACAATTCTCTGCCAACGTACAATTCTGCCCATCATGAACACAATTCTTGATACTATTTCATGGAGCAATTTAGCTTTCACCATGCCAACTAATTTACTTTTAATTTTTAAAATGTATTTACTTTTGGCTGTGCTGGGTCATCATTGCTTTTCATGGACTCTAGTTGCGGGGTGAAGGAGCTGTGCTCTTCATCGTAATGTGCAGGCTTCTCCTTACAGTGGCTTCTCTTGTTGCAGAGCCCGGGCTGTAAGACACTTGTGCTTCAGTAGTTGCGGCTCAGCAGTTGCAGTTCATGGGCTCTAGAACCAGGGTTCAGCAGTTGTGGGATATGAATGCAGTTGCTCCAGGGCCTGTGGAATCTTCCCACACCAGGGATTAAACCCACGTTTCCTGCATTGTCAGGCAGACTCTTGTCTATGGCACCACCAGGGAAGTCCCCAGCTAATCTTTCACAAAACAATATTTTAGGACTTCCCTGGTGGTCCAGTAGTTAAGACTCCACATTTCCACTGCAGGGAGCACAGGTTTGATCCCTCATTGGGGAACTAAAAGGCCACACGATGTCTGGTGCAGTCAAGAGAAAACAAAAACAGTATTTTAGCTTTCTCTACATCTCTCCAACGACTTCCCAGGTGGTGTTAGTGGTAAAGGACCCATCTGCCAACACAGGAAACATAGGAGACAACAGCTTGATCCCTGGGTCAGGAAGATCCCCTAGAAGAGAGCATGGCAACACACTCCATTATTCTTGCCTGAGAAACCCCATGGACAGAAGAGCTTGACGGGCTACAGCCCAAAGGGTCACAAAGAATCGGATAGAACTGAAACGACTTAGCACTCACGCTTTCTCCTTGGAAGAAAAGCTATGAAAAACCTAGACAGCTGTTAAAAAACAGAGACATTACTTTGCCAACAAAGGTCCATATAGTCAAAGTTATGGCTTTTCAGTAGTCATGTATGGATGTGAGAATTGGACCATAAAGAAGGCTAAACGCCAAAGAATTGACGCTTTTGAGCTGTGGTGTTGGAAAAGACTCTTGAGAGTCCCTTGAACTGCAAGGAGATCAAACCAGTCCATCCTAAAGGAAATCACCCCTGAATATTCACTGGAAGAAGGATTGATGCTGAAGCTGAAGCTCCAACACTTTGGCCACCTGATGCAAAGAGCCAACTCGGAAAAGACCTTAATACTGGGAAAGACTGAAGGCAGGAGGAGAAGGAGAAGACAGAGGGCAAGATGTTTGGATGGCCTCACTGACTCAATGGACATGAGTTTGAGCAAGCTCCGGGAGATGGTGATGGACAGGGAAGCCTGGTGTGCTGAAGTCCAAGGGGTCACAAAGAGTTGGCCATGACTAAGGAACTGAACAACAACAAGCACACAGGCACATCTCTCCTAAAGATCCAAACCATTTTTCAAAACAAATCTATTGGCATTTTTTTTCTCTCTAGGCTTGGATGTTGTTTAGGGCTCTTTCTCTCCTTTTTCATGAGCTCCTCAGAAATTCTCTACTAGGGTTATCTAACTGTGGATCCCTCAGGTCAATATTTCTACTCTGACTGGTCATTATAATGCTGAATCCAAGTTCACCTCCAGCCATTTTCTATTAAAGTAACTTCATCCTAGCAGGAAGCCCTCTCGGCTTAGATCCTCTTTTTGTGACCCCCTAAGCTGGTCCCTATCTGTAGTCCATACCTGGTCCTCAAGAAAAGGAAAAAAATTCCCCTTGGGACTTCCCTGGTAGTCCAGTGGCTATGAACTTCAAGCTCCCAATGCAGGGAGCCCAGGTTTGAACCCCAAGCAGAGAACTAAATCCCACATGCCACAACAAAGACCCAGCCAAATAAATAAATGATAAAAAATAAATATATTTTAAAAATCCCCCTCATTCAATACAATCTCAACTCTGCCTTCCTTTCTACTGCCACAGGCTGCTTTAGCCTGGCTTTAGCCAATTTCTTTTCTTTCTTTTTTCAAATTTCATTTTATTACAGTTAGAACACTTAATGTGAGATTACCTTCTTAACAAATTTTTAAGTGTAAAATCAGTTCAGTTCAGTCACTCAGTCGTGTCCAGCTTTTTGCAACCCATGGACTGCAGCATGCCAGGCTTCCCTGTTCATCACCAATTCCAGGAGTTTACTCAAATTCATGTCCATTGAGTCGGTGATGCCATCCAACCATCTCATCCTCTGTTGTCCCCTTCTCCTCCTGCCCTCAATCTTTCCAAGCATCAGGGTCTTTTCAAATGAGTCAGCTCTTTGCATCAGGTGGCCAAAGTACTGGAGCTTCAGCTTCAGCATCAGTCCTTCCAATGACTATTCAGGACTGATTTCCTTTAGGATAGACTGGTTGGATCTCCTTGCTGTCCAAGGGACTCTCAAGAGTCTTGTCCAGCACCACAGTTCAAAAGCATCAATTCTTCAGTGCTCAGCTTTCGTTATAGTCCAACTCTCACATCCATACATATTACCGGAAAAACCATAGCTCTGACTATACGGACATTTGTTGGCAAAGTAATGTCTCTACTTTTTAATATGCTGTCTAGGTTGGTCATAACTTTTCTTCCAAGGAGTAAGCGTCTTTTAATTTCATGGCTGCAGTCAGCATCCATTGATTTTGGAGCCCCCCAAAAATAAAGTCTGTCACTGTTTTCATTGTTTCCCCTTCTATTTGCCATGAAGTGATGGGACCAGATGCCCTGATCTTAGTTTTCTGAATGCTGAGTTTAAGCTAACTTTTTCACTCTCTTCTTTCACTTTCATCAAGAGCCTCTTCAGTTCTTCTTCACTTTCTTCCATAAGGGTGGTGTCATCTGCACATCTAAGTTATTGATATTTCTCCCAGCAATCTTGATTCCAGATTGTGCTTCATCCAGTCCAGCATTTCTCACAATGTACTCTGCATATAAGTTAAATAAGCAGGGTGACAATATACAGCCTTGACATACTCCTTTCCCAATTTGGAACAACTCTATTGTGCCATGTCCAGTTCTAACTCTTGCTTCTTGACCTGCATACAAATTTCTCAGGAGGCAGGTCAGGTGGTCTGGTATTCCCATCTCTTTAAGAATTTTCCACAGTTTGTTGTGATCCACATAATCAAAGGTTTTGGCATAGTCAATGAAGCTAATGTTTTTCTAGAACTCTCTTGCTTTTTCAATGATCTAGTCCATGTTGGCAATTTGATCTCTGGTTCCTCTGCATTTTCTAAATCCAGCCTGAACATCTGGAAGTTCATGGTTCACGTACTGTTGAATCCTAGCTTGGAGAATTTTGAGCATTAACTTGCCAGCATGGGAGATGAGTACAATTTTGTGGTGGTCTGAGCATTCTTTGGCATTGCCAAAGAATTAAGTGTACAATAGATTATCATTAACTATACATACAGTGTCATACAGAAGATATCTAGAGCTTATTCCTCTTACTTCACTGAAACCTTATGCCTGTTCTTTAGTAACTCCTCATGACTATGATGTTGAACATCTTTTCATGTACTTATTGGCCATTTGTAAATCTTCCTTAGAGAAATATCTATTCAGATCCTTTGTCTAATTTTTAATTGAGTTATTTGTCTTCCTATTATTTAGTTGTACAAATAATTTAGATATTCTAAATACAAATCCCTTATCAGATATAAGATTTTCAAACATTTTTCCCCATTGTGTGGGTTTTTTTCACTTTCTTGATTGTGTCCTTTGAAGCTCAAGAGTTTTAAATTTGAANTGGTGGGCTGCCATCTATGGGGTCGCACAGAGTCGGACACAACTGAAGCGACTTAGCAGCAGCAGCAAAGGCTTCCATGATAGCTCAGTTTGTAAAGAATCTGCCTGCAATACAAGAGACCATGGTTTGATTCCTGGATCGGGAAAATCCACTGGAAAAGGGATAGCCTACCCATTCCAGTATTCTTGAACTTCCCTTGTGGCTTAACTGGTAAAGGGTCCACCTGGAATTGCGGGAGACCTGGGTTCAATCCCTGGGTGGGGAAGATCCTTTGGAGAAGGGAAAGGCTACCCCTTCAGTATTCTGGCCTAGAGAATTCCATGGACTGTATAGTCCATGGGATCACGAAGAGTCAGACACGACTGAGCAACTTTTACTTTACTTCACTTCAGTAAAATTTAAAACTCATTTCATGTGCTTAGTAGCCAAATTTTAACAGATTGGACAGTGCAGAGACAGAATATGTCTATCATAGCAGGAATCGAACCATGGTCTCCTGCATTACAGGCAGATTCTTTACCAACTGAGCTATCACAGAAGCCTTTAAATTTGACTAAAAATTTTTTTAAAAATCAGATGTAATTTACATAACAAATTTACCCCTTTAAAATGTATAATTCAGTGGGTTTTAGTGTATTCACAAGGTTGTACAACCATCGCCATTATCTATTGGACAGCACTACTCAAGAAGAAACATTTTAGTTTAATTCACTGGGCACATTTCATTTTTCAAATCATTCAGATAACCCATAAAAAAATTATTGTTATAAAAATTCAAATATTTGAAAATCCCAGATCCCATAGACTGTCACCGGTACCAGTACTTTATCCCCAGGTAAGAGTTGTCATCTGTTTGCTGTTTATCTTTCTGAATGCTCTTCGTACTTTTACATAGATATGTGTATCTATATTTGGTTTATAGTTGTTATCATTGGTGTTCCCATGATAGTTTGGTTCTTGATTTCTTGGAAATTCTTATGTATAAGTCTTTCACACTCAATTTTTCTCATCTAGGTGATGCTGGGAGCAGAACTCCAAAAGACCAGAAGGTAACTTGAAATGAGTAAGAGAAGGTTGAGAGAGAAGAATATGAAGATAGAAGAAACTTTTGGCCTAACCGTTAAGTCAGTTCAGTCATCAGGACACAACCAGTCACCCTAAAGTCAGCCCCATGGGTTGCAGTTCTCTAATTAGCATTATAAGAATGCAAAAGCTCCTTATAGATGCATGCACTGAATGCTGTGTGAATATAGAATTTGACAGTGATAAGCTAGATTAATCAATCAAGGAAAGCTTCCTAAAGCTGATTTCTGAACCAGATTTGTAAGAAAGGGCAAGTTTTGCCTGATACTATAAGCTTCTAGAAGTAACTGTAAGCTTCTAAACATAACTCAGTCTATTTCATTTTTTAAAAGACAAGTTGTTATTCTCAAGAAGTGGTGCTACCATTTTAAAGCTTGTCTCCCTTATCCCCTTCCTTACAGCTTCGTGAAGCTATGGCTGCTTTAAGAAAATCAGCTCAAGATGTCCAGAAGTTCATGGATGCTGTCAATAAGAAGAGTAGTTCCCAGGATCTACACAAAGGTTAGAGTCAGGAGACATCTTGGGATAGGTGCAGGGGTGAAGTCCTACAGAGATTTCATGGATACTGACTGTGTTTTAACATTTCAATATCTTTCTCTACCTCTATAGGATTCTTTTAATACCGCTTGCTGTTTGCTTAAGCCTGTTTTTTTTTGTTTTTTGTGTTTTTTTGGCTGGATCACTCAGCTTGTAGGATCTTAGTACCCTGACCAGGGATCGAACCCAGGCCCACAGTACTGAAAGTGCAGAGTCCTAACCACTGGACCACTGGGGAAGTCTCTTGGCTTAAGTTGTTTGTCTGGTGGCTTTCTACCATGTGATGGCTTTGTCCAAATACCTTTTTAGCTCCGTGCTCATGATATCTTCTTTCAGATGAAGGTTAAAGAAAAACAGTAACTCAAACTCTAAAAAAGAGGTCTGAAGGAAGCTTTGTTTGTAGAATGCAGCTATTAAGAGATCCCTCCCAGGAAAATAATTTATAAAAGCTGTGCTGTGCTTAGTTGCTCAGTCATGCTAGACTCTTTGTGATCCCATTGACTGTAGCCCGCCAGGTTCCTCTGTCTATGGGGATTCTTCAGACAAGAATACTGGAGTGGGTTGCCATGCCCTCCTACAGGGATCTTCCTAACCCAGGTATTAAACCCAGGTCTCCCGCATTGCAGGTGGATTCTTTATGGTCTGAGCCACCATGCTGCTTGGCATTTAATGAGTAATAGTTAATTTGTTAATAAGGAATCAGAAATATTTGGTTACAGTGAGATGATCTTGAGTTACATGTGAATTTCAATTCATATTTTTCCTGTTAGCATAAAAAGTTGAGTCAACTGTGTCTTATATTTCTGCCCTTGGCCAAGGGAGCAGGAAAAGTGGTTAAGTATCATTGATTACCTCATTTGTCCCAATAACCCAGTACCCTCTTTATTTTCCATTCTTTCCTCAATCTGTGCCGTATCTCTTTAGAGCAACTTTGCTTTCTTCTTAGGAACCTTGAGTCAGATGCCTGGAGAATTGAGCAAAGATGGTGACTTGGTCCTCAGCATGCGCATCCTCGGCAAAAAAAGAACTAAGACATGGCACAAAGGCACCCTTATTGCCATCCAGACGGTTGGTATGTTCAGGCTAGAGGGAGAGCTAATGCAAGAGCCTGCAGGCCACCGTCACTGATCGTGTCTTTTCCTCAGAGCCTTTGGCTTTTGTCTCTCACATAGCAATCAGGATCCACACAGAAACTGATGGTTTCTAAAAATTTTTGTTTCTCTTTTCCGTTTGACTCAGGGTCAGGAAAGAAGTACAAGGTGAAATTTGACAACAAAGGAAAGAGTCTTCTGTCAGGAAACCACATTGCCTACGATTACCACCCTCCTGCTGACAAGTTGTATGTGGGCAGTCGAGTAGTGGCCAAATACAAAGATGGGAATCAGGTCTGGCTCTATGCTGGCATTGTAGCTGAGACACCCAACGTCAAAAACAAGCTCAGGTACCTAGACAGAAATTGTAAGGAGAATGGAAGCCAGGAGCAGGTCATCTGCCCTCTTTAAGCCATAGTGCAGATCTCACAATTAGCTCTGATGTTCTTAGAACTCAGTGGCTGGAAACTCTCTCTTTCCTTTGCCACAGAGTCATGTGGGTGGTTCTTTCTTGCTCCCTTCCCCCGCTTTTTTCCCTTTTCTCAAAGAGAAAATTTGGTCAGGGGAGAATAATCCAGATTGATTAATGGTTAGGGGAATAGAGAATTCATACAGAAGGAAGAAATGGAGACTAAATGTTTTTCAGCAATGTGAGAGTCCAATAGTATAACAAGAATAAATCACTTTTGAGAAAGTGGGGATATGTTGGTTAGATTAAGGGAGAATTCTAATATTCTTTTCCATTATGATTTACTACAGGGTATTGAATATAGTTCCCTGTGCCATACAGTGGGACCTTCTTGTTTATCCATTCTATATATAATAGTTTGCATCTGCTAACCTAAGGGAGAATTCTTAACTCTTGGGGTGGGAAGAAAGAATAGTAGAAAGAAAATAGTACACGGGAACATGTTCCCTGGATTGTGTTTTGTTTGTGATCCAGAGGAATGGAAGCTATAATAATTTCTGGTCATGTTAAATATAATAATCCTCAGTCTTTCTACCATAACTCTTTCCTTACAGGTTTCTCATTTTCTTTGATGATGGCTATGCTTCCTATGTTACACAGTCTGAACTATATCCCATTTGCCGGCCACGTGAGTGTCCCTCCTTTTTTCCTTAGCTCTGTTTGTTTCCTCTTCTACCTTGTATTTTTTAAAACAACCAGTGGAAAAGCCCTAATGTTCTTGGTGTTTTAGTCTCAAAGAGCATAAGTTTGATTACTATTTTTTGAGAGATACAGTTTTATTTGCTTGTGTCTAGTGTTAGGTCTTGGCAGCCATAGAGTCAGACATTAGAAGATCATGACTGACTTTAAGTGGATGCACGTATTGTAGATGTGTTTTAATTTCATTTCTGAGTGATTTAAGTTTGAGAAGATGTTACTTCTTTCCTAGTCTCATGTTTAACATTTGTGTAAATCTGCAGTCTGTGTATTGCTTTCAGAGTGCTTTCTACAGAACCTGTATTAGATGGGGTCTTCATAGTTTCCTCTATACTTGTGACTCTGGCTTAGGAGAGATTCTTATAGAAGCAACTGTTTTTAGTTGCAGGAAGGTCAAGTAAAATGGCTGTTTCCACATAACATGGCAGTAAATACACTCAGGGTCCTTTGAAAGCCTGATGGAGCATGAGAAGGAAGGACAGGATTTTTTAAAATCAGTTTATGGTGCCACCTGATTCTTTTTGATTTACCTTTAGACTTATCAAGTAAGCAAGAATTTCCACTTGACTTTTCCTAAGAGGAAACATCCGTTTCTAGGAAATGAGTGACTCACCTATGTTTACGTACTGCTGATTCATTTAGTATTTGCAGAATTTGAGTGTGCATTTGCACATTAGGTTCAATACTTTTAAGTGGTCATGGTTTTGCTTCCCTTGAGGTTATGATTTCTTCATTTATTTTTTCTCTCCCTCCCAACTTGAAAAATGCCAAACGTCTCCTTGTCAACCCTTTTCCCCTTTCAAGATATGCCCTACCTGCCCTCTCTCAGCCCTCCTTCTTCCTTGGAACAGTGAAAAAGACTTGGGAGGACATAGAAGACGTCTCCTGCCGAGACTTCATAGAAGAGTATATCACCGCTTACCCCAACCGCCCCATGGTGTTGCTCAAGAGTGGCCAGCTGATCAAGACTGAGTGGGAAGGCACGTGGTGGAAGTCCCGAGTCGAGGAGGTGGACGGCAGCCTAGTCAGGATCCTCTTTCTGGTACTCTTCTTAGGAGTCTTAGAGGCAGGGATTCGGGTGGGATGGGGAAGCATAGGATAACTATGGCATATGTAGCTATGCCATAGCTTTTCTTCTTTGTTACTCTCTTACCTATTTGTCTGTTTTGGGTCATATTTTACCTTTTTTTCATTCCTCTATGCATGGTTATTAAAAATAAAGTCCCTGAATTTGAGACTTTAATCTGCACAATAGTGTTTTTGTTTTTGCTTTTCTCCAGGAGTATCCACAATGCATGTAGATACAGAGAAAGCTGCTAGTTCTGTTTTCCCAGGGTTATTGATAGTGAAATGGGACAAAAAAGAGGGATCAGTGAATTCTGAGGTGTTGGTGATCTTTCAAGGCCCAGCTTAACTCTTAATCTTCTGTACTTGTCCTTTTCTCCCTTCTCACACCTTTCTTAGAATTATATTTCTTCTCTGTGCTATCTCAGCCCTTTGATCCTAATGAACCTTGTTATATGTCTTATACTTAGTATAAACATCTATCTCTTGTCATTTTTTTAAACAAGAAATATATGTGTTTTTGTTTCGGGTGGTTTTATTGTTGTTGTTTAATTCCTGATGCTGGTTGTGGAGCCTAGCACATAAATTTATTGAATAGATAAGGAATTGGGCGTTCATCAGGGAGATTTCCCCCAAGGGAGGCACATGGTATTCTTCACAAGTGGCAGGGTAGATTCTGGCCTTTAACTCATTCCCCTGCCACCTTCCCTTACTTGCATTCCCCTAGGACGACAAAAGATGTGAATGGATCTATCGAGGCTCTACACGACTGGAGCCCATGTTCAGCATGAAGACATCGTCCGCCTCTGCACTAGAGAAGAAGCAAGGGGGCCAGCTCAGAACACGTCCAAACATGGGTAAGTCCTGAAAGCTATCTGGGAGAGGGAAGAAATGGACAAATCAGCAAAGAGGTGTATGTACGATGGCTGTACCCTTGTTTACCAGGATGGCACTACTGCCACATTGAAAACAGGACATGTTCCTAAGTTTCCGGTAGTGGTGATGAATTTGTGTTGTTGCCTCAACATGATTTGTTCTCTGAGTTGTTCTCAAAAACACATAAAAATCTGAAACAACTAGCTTAGGTTAGGGGTATTGTTGGTAGTAACTACCTCTGTTATTTACATGAGGATTATCGGCTTTGTGTGTGTTATCTGTAGTCTTTTTTTTGGGGCGACGGGGGGGGGGGCTGCGGTGGGTCTTCATTGCTCAAGGACTTTCTCTAATTGAAGCTAGCAGGGGCTACTCAACATTTCAGTGTCCAGGCTTCTCATTACAATGACTTCTCTTGTTGCAAAGGATAGGCCCTAGAGCATGCGGGCTTAGTAGTTCTGGCTCCTGGGTTTTAGAGCACAGGCTCAGTAGTTATGGCACATGGGTTTAGTTGCTCTGTGGCATATGGAATCTTCTCAATTCAGGGATCAAACTCATATCCCCTGCCTTCCAGTCTAATTTTTATCCACGTGTGATTAACTTGTTTTAAAATTTTGGTTTTGTTTTTATATGTTCCTGGCATACTTTTTGGTTAATTTTTCTTGACAACATTAGTTGATCAGAGAATGTATTTTTGAAAATTTTTACCAAAGTATAACATAATTGGCTTCCCTGGTGGCTCAGTGGTAAAGAATCCATCTGCCAATGCAAGAGAAACAGATTCAATCCTTGGGTTAGGAAGATCCCCTGGAGGAGGAAATGGCAATCCACTCCAGTATTCTTGCCTGGGAAATCTTCATGGACAGAGGAGCCTGGTGGGCTACAGTCATAAGGTCACAAAGAGTCAGACATGACTTAGCAGTTAAATAACAACGACAGCAATAGAATAATTATTATAACTGTCTGAGGCAGGAAGATAAAATCTTACTATTTAAATGAAAGTCAGCCTGTGCCAATATTCCCACTCATTGGTATAAATAATGAAATCTAACAGTCTTAGCACTTAGAATGTTTCCGTTGTTGCTTTATTATATAAATTGAGAATCAGATCTGTGGATGAATATAAATGGCACAGCTCTTATGTTCTCTATGGTCAATTTCCTTTTCTTACAGGTGCTGTGAGAAGCAAAGGTCCCGTGGTCCAGTACACTCAGGATCTAACAAGTACTGGAACCCAGTTCAAGCCTTTGGAACCCCCACAGCTGACAGCCCCACCTGCCCCACCTGGTCCAGCCCTGTCCCCTCAGGCAGGTGACAGTGAGTGAGTGCTGTTCCTTCTTTTTCGGTAGTTTCTTTTATATTACATTTTCTGTATCCCTTACTGTATGATCTCTGATCTCCTAGAAGCTTGGAAGGCCAGCTTGCCCAATCTCGGAAGCAGGTAGCCAAAAAAAGCACATCTTTCCGGCCAGGATCTGTGGGCTCTGGTCATTCCTCCCCTACATCCCCTGCACTCAGTGAAAATGCCCCTGGTGGGAAACCTGGGATCAATCAGACATATAGGTGAGAAAATCTCAGGCTCTCTGTTGGGAATGTTGGCAGTGTGGACTGAGTGGTCACTGTATGGGGAGGTTCCTTGGCCACAAGGGGCCTCATTAAGATTATGACGGTGAGAAGTTTGGATGTGAAAGCTTTAACCTTGGAATTTTCCAGGAAACAAAAAGTAAGAATAATTGAATTAGAAACTAGGTGCCTAGAAATACAGTCACCAGAAACTCATTTGTTAAGACTGCTTGTTGAACGTGGTGGTGTCATCGGAACAATAGAAAGGGAACTTGGTAGCCTCTTTCCTTGAATCTGGGGGGTTAGAACAGGCATTTATAGGCAGCATAGCAGGGGAAACAAGTAGCATGGACAGAAGACCGGATGCTGGTCCCATTTCACAGGGAAAATAAAACAGGAAAAAGACACTGTTGAAACAGTCAGTTAATGAAGAGTAACCAGGGTGTTTCGTTGTCCAGTACGGCAAGAGGAAGCTTGACTTGATTGTGTCATCTTTAGCTTCAAGAGTATAGCTATTTGACAGGTTAGAGAAGTGGTTTAGCCAGCTAATGGGCTACTTATACAACAGAGAGGTCCTGTTGCCTTCTGATCTGATCTCTTACATCTCATTTTCAGGTCACCTTTAGGCTCCACAACCTCTGCCCCAGCTCCCCCAGCTCCCCTAGCACCCCCAGCACCCCCAGCCTTCCATGGCATGCTGNGAGCCTGGTGGGCTACAGTCATAAGGTCACAAAGAGTCAGACATGACTTAGCAGTTAAATAACAACGACAGCAATAGAATAATTATTATAACTGTCTGAGGCAGGAAGATAAAATCTTACTATTTAAATGAAAGTCAGCCTGTGCCAATATTCCCACTCATTGGTATAAATAATGAAATCTAACAGTCTTAGCACTTAGAATGTTTCCGTTGTTGCTTTATTATATAAATTGAGAATCAGATCTGTGGATGAATATAAATGGCACAGCTCTTATGTTCTCTATGGTCAATTTCCTTTTCTTACAGGTGCTGTGAGAAGCAAAGGTCCCGTGGTCCAGTACACTCAGGATCTAACAAGTACTGGAACCCAGTTCAAGCCTTTGGAACCCCCACAGCTGACAGCCCCACCTGCCCCACCTGGTCCAGCCCTGTCCCCTCAGGCAGGTGACAGTGAGTGAGTGCTGTTCCTTCTTTTTCGGTAGTTTCTTTTATATTACATTTTCTGTATCCCTTACTGTATGATCTCTGATCTCCTAGAAGCTTGGAAGGCCAGCTTGCCCAATCTCGGAAGCAGGTAGCCAAAAAAAGCACATCTTTCCGGCCAGGATCTGTGGGCTCTGGTCATTCCTCCCCTACATCCCCTGCACTCAGTGAAAATGCCCCTGGTGGGAAACCTGGGATCAATCAGACATATAGGTGAGAAAATCTCAGGCTCTCTGTTGGGAATGTTGGCAGTGTGGACTGAGTGGTCACTGTATGGGGAGGTTCCTTGGCCACAAGGGGCCTCATTAAGATTATGACGGTGAGAAGTTTGGATGTGAAAGCTTTAACCTTGGAATTTTCCAGGAAACAAAAAGTAAGAATAATTGAATTAGAAACTAGGTGCCTAGAAATACAGTCACCAGAAACTCATTTGTTAAGACTGCTTGTTGAACGTGGTGGTGTCATCGGAACAATAGAAAGGGAACTTGGTAGCCTCTTTCCTTGAATCTGGGGGGTTAGAACAGGCATTTATAGGCAGCATAGCAGGGGAAACAAGTAGCATGGACAGAAGACCGGATGCTGGTCCCATTTCACAGGGAAAATAAAACAGGAAAAAGACACTGTTGAAACAGTCAGTTAATGAAGAGTAACCAGGGTGTTTCGTTGTCCAGTACGGCAAGAGGAAGCTTGACTTGATTGTGTCATCTTTAGCTTCAAGAGTATAGCTATTTGACAGGTTAGAGAAGTGGTTTAGCCAGCTAATGGGCTACTTATACAACAGAGAGGTCCTGTTGCCTTCTGATCTGATCTCTTACATCTCATTTTCAGGTCACCTTTAGGCTCCACAACCTCTGCCCCAGCTCCCCCAGCTCCCCTAGCACCCCCAGCACCCCCAGCCTTCCATGGCATGCTGGAGCGGGCCCCTGCAGAGCCCTCCTACCGTGCCCCCATGGAGAAGCTTTTCTACTTACCTCATGTCTGCAGCTATACTTGTCTGTCTCGAATCAGACCTATGAGAAGTGAGCAGTATCGGGGCAAGAACCCTCTGTTAGTCCCACTACTCTATGACTTCCGGCGAATGACAGCCCGGCGCCGAGTTAACCGCAAGATGGGCTTTCATGTTATCTATAAGACACCCTGTGGCCTCTGCCTTCGGACAATGCAGGAGATTGAGCGTTACCTTTTTGAGACTGGCTGTGACTTCCTCTTCCTGGAGATGTTCTGTTTGGATCCGTATGTTCTTGTGGACCGCAAGTTTCAGCCTTATAAGCCTTTTTACTATATTTTGGACATCACCTATGGGAAGGAAGACGTTCCTCTATCCTGCGTTAACGAGATTGACACAACCCCCCCACCCCAGGTGGCCTACAGCAAGGAACGGATCCCGGGCAAGGGTGTTTTCATTAACACAGGCCCTGAATTTCTTGTCGGCTGTGACTGCAAAGATGGGTGCCGGGACAAGTGAGTTGGTTAGGGAATTGTGGCCCTGCCTCCAACTTTGTTGTAGTTTCCTTTATTTCCACCACTTTCTTTGCCTTATACTGCACTTCTCCTTTCCTCACCTTCCTTGATCTGCTTTATTAGCTGTAGCTCCTTCTGAAAGGCCTCCAGAGAGGCTGGGACCCCATAGCATAATCTTGGATACATGTTTAGATAACTTTCATGATTCATGGGACATAAACTTGAACATACTCAAAGAGATAGTGGAGGACAGGGAAGCCCAATGTGCTGCAGTCTGTGGGATCACAAAGAGTCAGACACAACTTAGCAGCTTAACAGCAACACGTGTCTTATGTTTGTTTTTTTCTCTGATTCTCCTTTTCCTTTGCTTTTCTCCATCATGCATTCAGTTGCTAGTTGTTCTGTGTCTCTCTGTCTTACTCTTACTCTGTCATATTCCTACTGTCTTTTCCTTTCTCATTTACACATACAGGAAAAGAAAAAGAAATTTTACTATGCTATCACCCTCCTTTTATCAGTAGTACTTCTTGCCTCTGAAGAAAGTCTCACAGCTCTAGTAGTTGTACCCTTCTGTTTTATACAGGTCCAAGTGTGCCTGCCATCAGCTAACTATCCAGGCTACAGCCTGCACCCCAGGAGGCCAAATCAACCCCAACTCTGGCTACCAATACAAGAGACTAGAAGAATGTCTGCCCACAGGGTAAGTAGTCAGGGGAAAGTTTAGCACCTCAGAGACTGAATTCTTGTTTGTCTGTGTAGGAAACAACAGCATTATAAAATTGAAGCCAAAAAAAAACCTGAAACAGACATTTTATCAATTAAATCTTACTTACCAAATTCCCAGCACATATTTCTTCCTTGGGCTTTCCTTGAAATGAATACATATAATGATTGAATAGTATCTAGTAGTTTTCTGTTGCAGTAAAATATGACCTTGATTTCATAGCTATATGATGATTCTAACAGATTGTGGTTTACTCTGGCAAGTGAGATGTATTCAAAGAGGAGAAGTAGGCAGGGGCCTGATTTATAGGACTTTGTAAATCAGAATAAAAATTAGAACCAAATTCATGATGTGATAGGAGGCTGTTAAGAGTATTTTAAGCTGACTACCAATGTCTGCCTTTTAAAGATTACTCTGACTTCTCTGTGAAAAATAAGCGTTAGGGCAGCAGCAATAGAATTTGGAAGCTCAATTAGGTAATATCAGGAACACAAGTAAGAAGTGGTGGTTGCTGGGGCTTGTCCTAGAATGAAAGTGGCAGTAGAAATGAGAAAGAATAGATACCGCAAAAGAGAAATGAATTCACAGTGACTTCAGCCTTCTCAAAATAATGTTAGACACTAGATGGCAATTGAGGAATCTATTCAAAATTCTAAGGAAAATGATTTTTTTAAAATAATTTTATGTATTTATTTTTGGCTGTAACGGGTCGCCCTTGCTGTGCAGACTTTTCTCTAGCTGTTGCGGGGGAAGCACTACTCTCTCGTTGCGGTGCATGGGCTTCTCTTCGCCATGACTTCTCCTCTTTGCAGACACAAGCTCTGGGGCTTACCAGCTTCAGTAGTTGGCGGCACATGTACTCAAGGATGCACTTGGAGATGGAGCTACAGAACGTGATAGATTGACTGTGGAATGGGAAGGAGAAGAGAATCAAGGACAAGTCCTGAATTTTATACTTGAACAACTAGGTGTATGTTGGTTTTTGTACCAAAATGGAAGACTAGAGCTAGAGTTGCAGGTCGGAGTGAAATTCAGCTGTTCTGGCCACATTAAGTTTGAGGTGTCCGTTAGGCAACCCAGGTGGAAATGTCAAGAAGGCATTGAGATTTCTAGAGAGAACTGTAAGGACTGGCATAAAGAATTAGGAATCATCAGCTCAGGAGTGGTAGTCACAACTTGGTTGAGTTCATCTGGAAAGAACACTGGTGATAGAAAAGAGAAGGTACCCAGAAGTAAGTCCTGGGATCTGCAGCTGGAAATTGGGCAGAGGAGATAAAAACTTGTGAGGCTAAGAAGAGACATGAGATCAGCATGTGAGATTGAGAAGGACAGGTAAGGCAGAGAGAGGACAGCAAACAAAGTGGGATATAGTGTGGTAAGCTGGATATATATGAGTATGTGACTTAATTAGCCTGGTGTGTAAGAAATACATAATTAACAGGAAAGACAAAGAGGAAAGAATGATCAGTGAAATAATTCAGATGTTTCCCCATAAGGAAAGGGTCTGTGTTTCCAAAGTGAAATCAAGTTCTAGCATAACAGATGAAAATAGACGCCCACTAAAGCACTTGATAAAACGTGATCATTATATCCACAGAACACTGAGGACAAAAAATAATAAAACTTTCTACATAAGAGAAAGACACCACAAAAAGAATTCAGAGTAACTTCAGCCTTCTTAAAATAATGTCTATAGTTAGATGGCAATTAAGGAATCTATTCCGAATTCTAAGGAAAATTATTTCTTATATATATATATAATTTATGTTTGGCTGTGCTGGGTCTTCGTCGCTGCATAGGCTCTTTTCTAGTTGTGACAAGAAGGGTGCTACTCTGGTTGCATGCACAGGCCTCTTGCCACAGTGGCCTCTCCTGTTGTCATAGCACAGTGTCCAGTGCACATGGCTAGTAGCAGTTCCTGGGCTCTGGAGCACAGGTGCAGTAGCTGTGGTGCATGGGCTTAGTTGCTCTGTGGCATGCCGGATCTTCCCAGATCAGGGAGCAAACCTGTGTCTCTTGCATTGGCTGGCAGATTCTTGACCACTCAGCCACCAGGGAAGCACAGGAAAATTATTCCTGACCTAGAGTTCTAAACCCAGTAAAACTATCAGTTGTGGGTTAAAGTAGGCTAACATTTTTTTAGACATGAAATACCTCAAATTTTTCCATTATTTCCCCTCTTCAGAAAATTACTGGAAATGTTCTAAGTGAGGGGGAAAGACAAGAGAGAGGAAGGCATATACTGATCTGGGAAACAGTGGATCCAGCTCCAAAGAAGAATGAGGGGAATCCCACATGATAGTGAAGTTAAGGGGGCTTCCAGGCTGACAGCTGTGCGCCAGATGTAGAGAACAGCCAGTGTGAGAGCAGGTCAGACTTGGCTGCAGGAGAAACTTTTGGGAAAGGGGGTTTGATAGAAAGCCTGATGTGTCTCAGTATCAGAGGAGATCAGGACATAAATTTAGGCTGAATGCATATTGAAAACTAAGCAAAGGAAAACACTGCTGTTAGCTTTAGCTACATTGTGTCATTGATGTTTTACTTGTAATAAAATTGAATCCTGTAACAATGTTTAGATGTGATAATGCTGTGAGTGTTCATTATAGCTTTTTTATAAGTTTGAAATGTTTCATAAAAGTATTTTCATATAACCACAAATATGTTCCTCCCCTGCTTAAAACTCTTTAAGAGCTTTCCACTGCACTTTGGATTTTATTCTGACTCTTAATCTTGGATCACAAGACAGTGTACTATCTGACCCCTTCCTATCTCCCTCCTTCCAAAACTGTTCCAGCCACACTGATACTCTTCAGCGCCTGGATCCAGCTTGCCCAGTGTTTGCCAGCCTACCTCGGGAGCCTTTGTACATACTGTGCCCTCTGCTTGGCACCCTTCCACTGCTGTTTGCATGATTGTCTTCTTTCACCTTGAGCTCTCTCAGCTTTGCTGTCACCTCCTCAGAGAGGCCTTTCCTGGTCACCCTCAAACTAGGTCATTTTCACTCATTCAGAGTTTGTCCTTTTATAATATCTGTGACAACTTGCATTTTATTTGTTGACTTGTTTTTGGTCTCTTTTTCCATTAAGAGGTAATCTCCATGAGGGCAGGAACCTTGTTTCTCTTGCTTACCATTGTATCATCAGCAAATTTTTACCCAGCGCACAGCATATACTAACCACGTAAATTCTGTTGAGTGGATGAATGGTACTCTGTTTAGCTGTTCTGAAAGTTTCATGTGGTGGTGATTAGTAGTTGTTGTTCAGTCACTCAGTCCTGTCTTGACTCTTCCAACCCTACGGACTGTATCCCGCAAGGCTCCTCTATCTATGGGATCTTCTAGGCAAAAATACTTGGGTGGGTTGCCATGTCTTTCTCCAGGGATCTTACCAACCCAGGGATTGAACCCACATCTCCTACATTGGCAAGTGAGTTCTTAACCACTGAGCCACCAGGGAAGCCCTTGGTGGTGATTACACCTGAATTCACATTCTAGACTTGTCCTTTCCAAACTGATCCTGTTTTAGTTAACAGAGGATATGAACAGTAATACCTTCCCAACCCCAGTAGAGTTTTTGAGACCTAACAAAGTTCTTTGTTGATGTGGTATTGGTTACATGGTGTGTGCAGTTTGTGAAAAATTGTTGAGCTGTAGACTTTTACATATTCTTCTCTCTTATGTGTATTATGCTTTAATGTTTCCATAAATTAAAAAAAAAAACCTTTATAGGGCTGCTATAAGAATAGAATAAGAGAATGTATATAAAGCATTGATATAATGCCAAACACAAAATATTTGTGCTTGGTAAGTAGAAGCTGATGTTACCTTTGCCTACAGAGATTTTACTGATGTCATCAACTAACTGTACTGTCGTCATCTTTCTAAAAGCGATTGTCTTCCTTAAATTTACATACCAGAAAAATAAGGTAAACCGTAACACGAAGTAGAGCATAAAAATAGATACTCCCTAAAAATAGGACAGTTTTCTCAGTGTATTATCTTCCTTTAATGTTGATATTTACTAGCTCTCTCTGATTAACTTCAATAGCTTATTTTTTAAATAGTTAAGTTGTAATACCTTAAACTAGATAGAAATGAGCTCCCTGAGAGGAGATATCATGATCTTTTCCATTGCTGTGTTCCCACTGTCTTAATACAGCTCTTGGTGTTTAATAAATGTTCACTGAATAAAAGAATGAACATCAATACCAAAAGCAAGAGTCCCATAAACTTCCAGGTCCTCATCTTTTGCTCCCTTTCAGTGTCTATTATATGGGCTTCTGATTTCCTTAAATATATTTTATTGTATCTGTTTCTACAGGCTGACTTATTTTAACGGCTCTTAATCCATATTCACATCCTGGTTCACTTAGCTTTTCTCCAGGTGTTAGGCATTCTTTTATTCACTGTTACTGTCCTTAATGCTATAAATATCTGTATTAATCACTTTCCCCCTTCTGAGTTATTTCTTTGAGCTATATTTCCAAACAAATGGAAGAGCATAGACAGTTCAGTAAGTCTACTTATTTAGATCATCATCTGATAAATGATGACACCTTAAAAATTGTAACAGTTCTATGAATGTAACAGATGCTCTGTCTAGTGATCATGTTATGATTGATTTTATTGTGATCTCCTCCCAGAGTTTATGAGTGTAACAAACGCTGCAAATGTGACCCTAACATGTGCACAAACCGGTTGGTACAGCATGGCCTGCAAGTTCGTCTGCAGCTCTTCAAGACCCAGAACAAGGGCTGGGGTATCCGTTGCTTGGATGACATTGCCAAAGGCTCCTTTGTCTGTATTTATGCAGGTTGGTGATGAAAGGGTTTCTTTCTGGGGTTAGAACATGATGGAACATTGAATCAGAGACAAGTTGAATTTAAGAATAAAATGCTTAACCTGTGAACTAGGAGAAAGACGAAGACAGGATTTTCTTCTATAAAGAACATGAGTTATGTGCCTGTCTGTGTGGATCAGGAAGGGTCAAAAGTGCTTCAGGAGAATAAGAACAAAAAGGGATGAAATTGTGGACATGTTTCAGCAGAGAGAGACATGGTTTTAGAAAAAATGACATGTCATTTTTTCCCACATCACTCCACCCAGAGATTTAGCATAACGTAGGAAGAATGGGGTGGCAGAACGGGCAAGATTTAAAGCTCCCCTTACTCTCACAGTTAAGACACTAAGGAGGAGGTATCATCAAAGAGAAACGAGACCATAATGAATGTTATTTGACTCTGTACTGTGGGGCTGGGTATTGATGAAATGAACTTTATTCTTTCTAAAAGCTCCTCATAACCCTGGAAGGCTTTCTCTTCATTCCCAGGGAAGATCCTGACAGATGACTTTGCTGACAAGGAGGGCCTAGAAATGGGTGATGAGTACTTTGCCAATCTGGACCATATTGAGAGCGTGGAGAACTTCAAGGAGGGGTATGAGAGTGATGCCCCCTGTTCCTCTGACAGCAGTGGTGTAGACTTGAAGGACCAGGAAGATGGCAACAGTGGTACAGAGGACCCCGAGGAGTCCAATGACGACAGTTCAGATGACAACTTCTGTAAGGACGAGGACTTCAGCACCAGCTCAGTGTGGCGCAGTTATGCTACCCGACGGCAGACCCGGGGCCAGAAGGAGAATGGATTGTCTGAGATGTCTTCCAAGGACTCTCGCCCCCCAGACCTAGGGCCCCCACATATTCCTGTCCCTCCATCAATCCCTGTAGGTGGCTGCAATCCACCTTCCTCTGAAGAGACATCTAAGAACAAAGTGGCCTCATGGTTGAGCTGCAACAGTGTCAGTGAAGGTGGCTTTGCTGACTCAGATAGCCGTTCATCCTTCAAGACTAGTGAAGGTGGGGAAGGCCGCACTGGGGGAGGCAGAGGGGAAGCTGAGAAGGCTTCCACCTCAGGACTGGGCTTCAAGGATGAGGGAGACATCAAGCAGGCCAAGAAAGAGGTAAGCAGTGGCAGGGAACTCTGAGAATTGTGGCTGTTATATAAGTTTGATGTGGTGACAAACTTAATGCAACCTCACCACGAGACCATGAGTGCTTTTGTTGTTGTTTTTGACCATACCACATGGCTTGGGGATCTTAGTTCCTTGACCAGGAATCGAACTTGTGTCCCCTGCAGTGGAAGCACAGGATAGACTGCCAAGAAATTCCCTCACCATGAGTCTTCACATGCAGATGATTTATTTGATGGATTTCTATGGCAAACCTGATTAATCTTCCCCCTAATACATTCCTATGGTGGCGTTGTTGCTAAGTCATGTCTGATTCTCGTGACCCCATGTTTGTTTAAAGAACCAAATTATTTTACAATCAGCCTGCTGTGGGGAAAGCACCTGATTCATTCCAAAGTGGAGGATTTAAAAATAATTTTTTTAAATTGCTACCTGAGTTTATCTACATCGTTGCTTTCATTATAGTAGAAAAACAAGAATTGATCTTAACATATTTTTAATGATGTTGAAACTTACCACATTACAGGGGTAAACAGTCCCTTGTCCTTGGAATATTCTGCCCATGATATTTTCCATGCACATTTTGTAATGCCCTATTATTGGGAAGGGTTAAAGACTCCTCCCAGTGGGGCTTCCTGATGAAAATGATCATTATTCTCAAGTTGGAGTGTAATTTCTCCATACACACCCCATGTGAGATAGTGTACCTCTTGCTGGCTAGTATCTTTAGAGGTCATCTGAGGTGAAGTCTACAGTTGTTGGATATATTATCTAGAACCATGGAAACATTCAGCCGTTCACTCGCTCTGTTTTCCAGGACCTTGATGACCGAAACAGGATGTCGATGTAAGTGCTTCACTTTTTTACCTGTTTCCAAATCTTCGGTCTCTCGAGCCTAAGAAACGGCCAGTAAACCTGACCCCTCTTATGTCTTCCTCTCCCATCTCCCTCTTCTAGAGTTACTGAAAGCTCTCGAAATTATGGTTATAATCCTTCTCCTGTGAAGCCTGAAGGACTTCGCCGCCCACCAAGTAAGACTAGTATGCATCAGAGCCGACGACTCGTGGCCTCTGCTCAGCCAAACCCTGATGTAAGTGGCGCCTCGAACTGTGCCTTACCCAGCCTGCTGTTTTACTCTAGTGTGTGTAAAGGAGCGTTCTTCTCGTGTCAAGTCTGTCACCGTGATTACTGTTGCATATTTCCTTGCTTCTCTGGTCTTGACTTCCTGCCTCATTTTCTTTCATCCAGCATCTAATCTCGCTATAGCCTCAACCCCTTCCTGCCTAACTGTACCTAAAAGCAGGGATTCCAAGGGGCCCTTTCCATTTACTTGGGTTTTTTAATACATATATATTTTTTGGCTTCACTGGGTCCCAGTTGCTGTATGCGGGATCTTCCATCTTCCTTGCAGCATGGAGAATCTTTATTTGCAGCTAGTGGGATCCAGTTCCCTGACCAGGGATCCACACCCGGACCCCTCTGCTGGGAGTGTGGAATCCCAGCCACTGAACCACCAGGGAAGTCCCTCTCCAGTTATTCTTATTCCTTCTTTTCACCCTTCTGTTTCCTCAGGATATCCTGACCCTGTCCAGCAGCACAGAAAGTGAGGGGGAAAGTGGAACCAGCCGGAAGCCCACTGCTGGCCAGACTTCAGCCACAGCCGTGGACAGTGATGATATCCAGACCATCTCCTCTGGCTCTGAAGGGGATGACTTTGAGGACAAGAAGAACATGTCTGGTAGTCTGGAAGAATTTGTGGGGTAGTAAGAAGGAACCAGTAGGGGGAAAATTCAGATCTTAGAGTTGAAGCATCCCTGGGAAGACTCCCTGACTCCCAGCTAAACTGTTAATAATGTGTGACATATCCCCTCCCCCTCTTCTTTCCAGTTGCCTATTCTTTCCCCTCTGCTCCTGTATCCAGATCTAATCCTGCTTGAAAAAAACTGCCACCTTGGGCCTTTGCCTCAGAGTCCCAGCTTATTGGTATTCCTGAAGTGCACTGGGTGGGATAAAAATGGAAGCAGGGGAAAAAAAGGGAAGTAGAAGGTCCAGTCATGAGGTAGGGTGGACCTAGCCCCATTCTTCTCCTTGTCCAGGTCCAATGAAACGCCAAGTGGCAGTAAAATCCACCCGGGGTTTTGCTTTGAAATCAACCCATGGGATTGCCATTAAATCAACCAACATGGCATCCGTGGAAAAGGGGGAGAGTGCACCCGTTCGTAAGAACACACGCCAGTTCTACGATGGGGAAGAGTCTTGCTACATCATCGATGCCAAGCTTGAAGGCAACCTGGGCCGCTACCTCAATGTGAGACCCCTTTCGCTCACCTGTATATGCTGGTTATCCCCTAGTCCTCACATTTCTAGTTCTTTTAAATACAACTACATAAACCCACCTTTTCTCATTAAAATTCTTGATCGCAAAGAATCTTTTTAAAAGAGGTGGCTTTCAAAATTTCTGTTGCCATGGGAGGATCAAATGGCATTGTTTTCATCCAGCTCTCACTCACCCCACAAAACCGGATACTGTTTCCTTGGTTCATAAGTGAATCTGTACTTAAACCTACAGCACAGTTGCAGCCCCAACCTGTTTGTTCAGAATGTCTTCGTGGATACTCATGATCTCCGCTTCCCGTGGGTGGCCTTCTTTGCCAGCAAGTAAGAGGGAATNTACTGAAGTGGTTTGCCATTCCCTTCTCCAGTGGACCACATTCTGTCAGACCTCTCCACCTTGACCCACCGTCTTGGGTGGCCCCACACCACTTGGCATGGCTTAGTTTCATTGAGTTAGACAAGGCTGTGGTCCATGCCCATGATTTTAGACACATTTAAAATATCTTAACTGCCCCCGCCCCCATATTTCTCAAATGTCTGCCATGAAAACTAACCACCACCATTCACCATTCCATTCTGTGCCTGTGTCTCTAGCACCTGGTTTTATTACCTGTGAGTCAGGTTAACTGATAATGCATTTGATTTTTCAACTTGATTGTAAAATCTTTGAGGATGGGTTTTGGCTTTTTATCCTCACAGCATCTGTCTTACACTCAGTAAATGTAAAGACTTCTGTCTTGTTCATCCCTCTCTCCAGCACTTCCAAGATTATCTGATTGATGGCAGATGTTTAGAAAATGTTTGTTGAATGAATATGTGAAATAATCAGTCAATCATATCCATCAAATTTGAGCTGATAACATCATGGTCTCCAGATTAAGCAGATCATAACATTGCCTCATTGCTACTCAAGTGTTCCCACTAACATGCACCTTTGCAATCAAATTTTCCTTGTGCTGACAGGTGGGACCTGCCTTAGATCCTCAGTAGGTGAGAAAGATAAAGATTGGGAAGTGAAGCCAGAGCTGAAACATACCACATCTACTTCCTGGCTTGCTGGAAAAGCCCCAGTTACAAATATCAAAAAGGGCACAAATACCCTCTTAGCCAAATGAAAATCTAGCATCTGTATTGAAGTGAAAATTGCTCAGTCATGACTGACTCTTTGTGGCCCCATGGACTATACAGTCCATGAAATTCTCCAGGCCAGAATACTGGAGTGGGTAGCGATTCCATTCTCCAAGTGATTTTCTTAACCCAGGGATCAAACTCAGGTCTCCTGTATTGCAGGAGGATTCTTTACCAGCTGAGCCATAAGGGAAGCCCAGCATCTGTATTTCTAGTTCACAAAATACATGCTCCTTGCTTCATGGAAAAGGCAAAACTTGGAGCCTCGAATTGTGCATACCCACTCTGGTTGCCAGCCAAGCAGCTTTGGTCAGGGTATACTAATGTCTCCAGACATCAGTGTTTTCATCAGTAGAATGGGCACAGCAACCTCTACCACACAGAAAGATCATGAAGATTAATTAAGATCACTGTTAATTATGGGCCCAGTGCCAACACACAGTGATAGCTCTAAGAATGCTTGTCTCCTTCCTGGCTGATGGCAAAGACACAGATAGAGGTAAAAAAGGAAAATTCATTCTGATGTTGTCTAGATGATACAAAAAGGAAGGAGCTATGCGTCTTTCATATTCTTTAAGTTCATCTAAGGAAAGAACAGGGCCATGTGCAAATTCATCGGCTAAAATTAAGTCTCCTCCATAGCTCTTCATAATTTCTTTGTGAATTAGTGTTTGAGACAGGATGTTGACAAGGGGAGAGGAAAGGAGAATGATTCCATTATGCTGTAAGCCTATCTCCTCAAATAAGGACAAAATGATAGCTTTGTCCACCTATCCTAATGACAATTATGACTCTATTTGTCACAGAAGAGAAACATGCTATTTATTTGTTATTTTTATTTTTTTAAGGGGAGAGTGGGAGAGATTTACATGGCTAATGAGGACCAAAAGTGAAATCGCTTTTATGAGAACAGAGATAGGACCAAACTTCATTTTTGGTAATTTCCTTCCAGTTGAGATGTTGCTGATAATGCTGGACAGTGGCCAGCTTTGAAATGGCCCTAATCATGGTCCAAATGCTATGGCGACGATCTCTTGAGAAATATCATACCCACTCAGATGATCTTATGCCTGAGTGAAGAATATAATTGTTACTCTAAAAAATATTTGGTGTGTTACAATTATATGGTATGTCGAAATACAGCATTCTCTCAATGATCATTAAATTTTCATGGATTTTTTTACCCTCTTTCACAATATTTAAATAATTTGACCGTGAGACTAAACCATTTAAAAAGGTAAGTTTACCCACAGCATTTATAGCCCTTCATACAAGACCCACATCCAAAGGTCTGAATTCTCTTTTAGAAATTCATCATTTATGTTCAAAAAAAAGAAGAGAGAGAAACATGCATCAACAATGTAGATAATTTTAATTCAAAATTGCTCTTGAATTAAATTATTGGAATATTTCTGAGGGGGAGAAAATCCAGGGACCAGAATGACCTGGATAATTACCTTCATTATTTAAGTCATTCTGCTAAATCTGTCCTAAATTATTGGCCTTTGAAAGCTTTTGAAAAGAGCAGTTCAGAAAAATCAAAACACTCAGTATCTTTAATATTTTTTCCACTGGATTCAGAGGCCCATGTGATGGGAAAGTGCAAGGGCTTATTTAGACAACCAAAAAAAAAAAAAATCTTGGACCCAGGAGAGACCTCATCCTCCACAGTTCTGCAGAAACTTACAATTTAGAAACAAATACTAGCAAGAACATCGTATCTTTTGATCCTAACAATCACTGGAGACATGGACCGTAATCACCACGTTCACAGATGAGAAAAGAGATTCAGAGAGGAAGATGTTTTGTTCAAGGTCACACAATAAGTAAATGACAAACCAGGGCTGGGCCCCCACTCTTCTAACTCTGCCGCTAGGGGTCTCACACCTCTCATTCCGGTAAAGTACGTCAAAAGCAAGGGGGAGGACTTCCCTGGTGGTCTAGTGGTTGAGAGTCCACCTGCCAATGCAGGAGACACGGATTCGACCCCTGCTCGGGAAGATTCCACGTGCCTCAGGGCAACTACGAATAGACCCATGTGGCACAACTAGTGGGCCTGTGCCCTAGGGCCCTCGCTCTGCAACAGGAGAAGCCACTGCAACGAGAAGCCCCTGCTCACCGCAGCTAGAAAAAGCCCATGTGCAGCAATAAATAAACAGATAGATGAATAAATAATTCTTTTAAAAAGGGCATGGGGGGAATATATTTGCAACCCTTATAACTGATAACTAGAGCCGAGAATCAGTAAGGAAAGACAAACGAAGAACATAAAACTAGACAAAGAATGTGAATAATCAGGTCACAGAAGCAAAAACCCAAATACTTGAGAGATACGAAAAGAAAGCCAACCTTGCTAGTAAATGGAGAAAGGGAAAACATTTTTTAAAAGAATCAGGGTATAATTGAATGCTGATTACATTTGTAAATTTTTAAAGTTTGGGTGGCATCAATAATTGTTGAGGACGTAGCAAATGCGATGTGTACACTATTGATGTATGAACTGGTATCCCCACTTTAGAGAACAGTCTAGTGACTCTTAGCACACTTGAAGGTATGTATGCCAAACAATAGGGCAATCCTACTCATGAGTGTCTCACCTGGAACTAGAATCACAGTTGTGCCCAGGGAGGTGCATTCAGTGTTCATTGCTGCAATTTATACAATAGAGAAAAGTGGAAACCACCTAAATATTTCTCAGTAGAAGAAGAAGAGATAAACTGTGATTATTCATACAACATGGAAGGTAAAAGGGCTAGCTTTTATAAAAATGGATAAATCTGAAGAACAGAATATTGGGTGAGGGGGAAAAAAAGCAAGTTGCAATTGATATGGACCATGGTGGCTCAGAGGTTAAAGTGTCTGCCTCCAATGCGGGAGACCTGGGTTTGATCCCTGGGTTGGGAAGATCCCCTGGAGAAGGAAATGGCAACCCACTCCAGTATACTTGCCTGGAGAATCCCATGGACTGAGGAGCCTGGTGTGTTGCAGTCCATGGGGTCACAGAGTCGGACATGACTGAGTGACTTTACTTATAAGATACCAAACAGGTAAATCTTGAAANTGGAGAAGGAAATGGCAACCCACTCCAGTATACTTGCCTGGAGAATCCCATGGACTGAGGAGCCTGGTGTGTTGCAGTCCATGGGGTCACAGAGTCGGACATGACTGAGTGACTTTACTTATAAGATACCAAACAGGTAAATCTTGAAAACACAAATAACAGGAGGCTATACTGTTAATAGATTCATACATATGAATAGAAGTCCAAACACAGGAGAGGAAATGATACTGAGGCACTCCAGCAGTCTCTATCCTGAGAGGGGAAGGCTGAGGAGGGTGGCTATTTCTGCAGTGTTCTATTTCTTTTTTAAAAATTCTGAAGCAAATATGGAAGAATGTGTAGGACTCATGCCTAGATATATATTTGCACATATGTTGTGTGCATGTATGTTGTATGCATGTGTGTTTTTGAAATATTTCTTAAAAGTTAAAAATGATGCATTTGAACTTCAGAGGGGCATCAGGGAAAGGAGGGGGGTGAGGAGAGCAAAACAGTTGGCTTAAAGCTCAACATTCAGAAAACGAAGATCATGGCATCTGGTCCCATCACTTCATGGCAAATAGATGGGAAACAGTGGAAACAGTGTCAGACTTTATTTTGGGGGCTCCAAAATCACTGCAGATGGTGACTGCAGCCATGAAATTAAAAAACACTCCTTGGAAGAAAAGTTATGACCAACCTAGACAGCACATTCAAAAGCAGAGACATTACTTTACCAACTAAGGTCCATTTAGTCAAGGCTATGGTTTTTCCTTTGGTCATGGATGGATGTGAGAGTTGGACTGTGAAGAAGGCTGAACGCCAAAGAATTGATGCTTTTGAACTGTGGTGTTAGAGAAGAATCTTGAGAGTCCCTTGGAC
>SJYV01001823.1:0-25754 GCA_006410875.1 Neotragus pygmaeus
TATTCCCATCTCTTTCAGAATTTTCCACAGTTTATTGTGACCCACACAGTCAAAGACTGGCATAGACAGTAAAGCAGAAATAGATGTTTTTCTGGAGCTCTCTTGCTTTTTTGATGATCCAGCAGATGTTGGCAATTTGATCTCTGTTCCTCTGCCTTTTCTAAAACCAGCTTGAACATCTGGAAGTTCATGGTTCGCATATTGCTGAAGCCTGGCTTGGAGAATTTTGAACATTACTTTACTAGTGTGTGTGATGAGTGCAGTTGTGTGGTACTTTGAGCATTCTTTGGCATTGCCTTTCTTTGGGGTTGAAATGAAAACTGACCTTTTCCAGTCCTGTGGCCACTGCTGCATTTTCCAAATTTGCTGACATATTGAGTACACCTATTTGTCAGTTGTTTCTCTGCATCAATAAGCAGAGCATCAGTAACCCCTTTACCACAAGCCCTTATCATGCTGTTGATGGCTCCTCTGTGAAGTCTGTGGTCACTGAATTGGAACCAGCCTCTCAGATCTCAAGAGAATGGAGTTTATAGCTGTCATCATAACAAGGTTCTCAACAGTATTTGTGGGACCTGTCACTGAAGTGTTTCATGGGCCCTGATGGACATGTTTTAGGGCTGCAGACTGATGGTGTTTCTCTAGACTCTTGTCTTCCCCTTACTGCCATGACCAGTGCTTCCCTCTCCACCACCAATCAGCACTTTCATAGCATCATTTTTTAGGATTTGAAATAGCTCAACTGGATTTCCATCACCTCTACTAGCTTTGTTCATAGTGATGTTTCCTAAGGCCCACTTGACTTTGCATTCCAGGATGTCTGGCTCTACGTGAGTGATCACACCATCGTGATTATCTGGATATTTTTTGTACAGTTCTTTTGTGTATTTTTTCCACCTCTTCTTAATATCTTCTGCTTCTGTTAAGTCCACACCATTTCTGTCCTTTATTGTGCCCATTAAGGCCAGTGATTAATTCTGGGCAGTAATTTTCCTCTCTAGGCTATGCCTCCATAGCATGTGGTATGATAGATTGTGACTGATTGTAAATAATTATTGTCTTCTGTAAGGCTGCTCACATACATGTTGGTGTTCTGTCTCACAAAGCCCTGTTGGGTAGTTATTCTTACCCCAATTTTCCAGATGAGGAAAACTGAATTTCTAAGGCTATTCAGCTGGGGAAGTGTTGGAACCATGTTTCAGGCCCAGGTTCATCACATTTCAAGCTGTTTTTCTAGGAACTAAAGTATACCATCCTAGAATGGACTTGGACTAATAGAATAGAAGGGACTTGGCATGAGGCGACATGTTAACTGAGTAGTTTGTATTAGAGACAGGTAATTATAGCCCCATTTATTCTTCATATAGTTTCCCCTTCCCCAAAGGTTGTGAGCGTGGGATTGTGGTGAGTACTTACCCTTCTCTTTTTAGGTTATTTTATTAGCAGAACACAATTTGAAGTTTTAGAACCCTGGGCTGAGACCCAGTCACTGTTGGCTTTGCGAACTGGATGACACCTCCAGCCACCTCTTCCCCTGCTCCCTAGTCTTGCCATTAGCCTGAGCACCCAGAGTCTGCTTAGATGATCATCTTACTCATGTCTTTCACTTGAGTCATCAGGTCAAAGTTGATATTCTCTTCCTTCAGATGGAACAGAAGTCACATGGTTTCTATTTTGATGGAAGAAGCGCTTTAAAAAAGAAAGACAGCCACAGGCTTCACTGGGATTGATTGCAGGGTCCCTTGTGCCACCCATGACAATCTTTTCAGCAGCAGTTTCTCCAGAGCAATTTTGTGAGGCACCTATTTGTCAGTTGTTTCTCTGCATCAATAAGCAGAGCATCAGTAACCCTTTTATCACAAGCCCTTATCATGCTGTTGATGGCTCCTCTGTGAAGTCTGTGGTCACTGAATTGGAACAGGCCTCTCAGATCTCAAGAGAATGGAGTTTATAGCTGTCATCATAACAAGGTTCTCAACAGTATTTGTGGGACCTGTCACTGAAGTGTTTCATGTGCCCTGATGGACATGTTTTAGGGCTGCACACTGATGGTGTTTCTGTAGAGTCTTGTCTTCCCCTTACTGCCATGACCAGTGCTTCCCTCTCCACCACCAATCAGTATCCTGAATCCCCCTGTAATGCAGACAAGAGATGGGCCATAATGATGTGACACAGAGCTCCCTCAGGAAAGACCCTGCTGTTTAGTGGCTGGCTTTCATTGACACTTGTTTGAGGAAAGCTCTTAGGACCATGATGTCTGTTCTTACTAAGATGGAAAGTTGTAGAGGCCCATTTCTCAGCTACTTCTGAAATTTTCAATACTTTTTCACTAAATCCTCCACTGATTTTGAAATGCTCTGTACAGTGAAACATTAGGAAGAGCAAGAATGACCTTGGAATGGTCCATTGAGGACTTCTGAAGCAGATCATTATGGGAGAAGGTGCCTCTAAGAGTGTCTTCTGCTAGTGGAGTCATTTGTTTAATCAAGGCATAATTATTATAATAATAAGAGCTAATGTTCCCAGAACCTTTACTCTATGTCTAGTACTTGATGTGCTATGTCTGCTTAGGTCCTTTGGGAAGCATTTTGTCTATAATTGATTACTGTATGAAGCACTGACTTTAAGAATCAGGACCCTTGGAAAATGAGACTGTTGGCCTTTCCTCACTTTGCGTAAGAGGAAACTGAGGCCTGATGAGGTGAAGGACCTTCTCCAGGGCCACACAGCTAGTAAGTAGCAGAGGCGGACTCTCTGCCCCTGTCTGTAGCCCTTCCTTAGACGGTCTCCTGCTTGGCAGTTACTGCTCCTTCACCGTGAGGAGAGGATAGCCGAGGGGCTGCTGCAGAGGGTCCTCTGCAGAGAGCTGCTTTACTGAAGACAATTACTGATCTGTGTACAAGGCAAAGTTTGTCCCAGTTTGAGGAAAAGTGCTGAGTTATGAAAATTAAACCTAAAATGAACCTGCTTCCCACATCTGTTGTAGGATACAGATTTCTCTACTCCTACTCTTTTTAAATTTTTTATAGAAGGTGCCAGAACTCTTGAGTCCAAATGGTAAGACTGATTTGCCTCCTGTTTTGCATAGTCAGAGCTCCTTAATCGAGCTGTTTGCATGGGAGCAGTCACTTTTTTGTCTTGCATTGCATCAGCTGGAGTCAGTTCTGAGAAGCAGCCAGCACTGCTGCTGAGTCATCTCTCCATCAATATCCCCTGGCCTGTGGCCCAGGTGGTAGAGCAGCCAGCCCTGCTGAAGGCTAGCGAAATCACAGTTTAGGTGTCATTCCTTCCAGGTAACAGGCCTCTGTAGACCCAGCTTATGTTGCTGAAAGGAGTGGCTTTGATATTACAGTTTCCACCCCAAACCCATTCCAGCCTTCAGCGGCATAGTCATTCCCCCTTCCCTTTCTGCCATTTCTGGTCCAGGGTAAACCACAGCACATTGCTGGTCAGATGGGGGCCAGCAAAACCTTGCTTTTGTCGGGACACAGCACAGCAGGCTTTGCAGAAGGCTGTAGTCCCTCCATCTTTTTAATTAGATCCATTCTTGTGTTCAAGGTCATACCTACCCCTCTAGCCCTGACACCAAAGCACAGAGGGCAAAGGGAGGTGATAGATGGATTACGACAGAGCACACAGGCAGAAGGGGACAGATCTGTGTGGTGCTTCTAGGGTGGTGGCGGCCTCTGCCACCTCCTTGTTGAAGGTGCGCAGGTGGGTGGGGGGTGAGGGCACAATGGCCTGCACGGTGCTTGGCTGCTGCATGTTCCTGAGGCCAGAGTGAGAGTGGTATAGAGGTGTGTGCTGGTTTGCACAGAGCTGACACTTGAAGTGGCCCCTTCAGGGCTTTTCTCTCCACCCTCTCCCCTCACCCCTGCATACACACCAATTCCTGTCCCTCTCTGCCATCAGAGCTGGGGGTCCTGACCGTAAGAGAATATGCAAAGAATATGAAAATCCTTCTAAACAGCCCTCACAAACAAAAGATCCATCCCAGGTCCATCCCACTATTTTGTGACTGAATTACACAGAGAAATTTAATTTTCTTTTCTCAATAAGTTTTTACATCTGGAAAGAATCTGGGTGTTCAGTCTGGGAGGAAGTGGGTGTGGCACATCTGGGATGTTGTTGGCGGTGCTGTCCTTCCATTAACCTGCTAACCTGGGAGCTCACAGGTCCACGTCATATCATCAGAGAAAGCGACAAGTCTTAGTGAAGAATCAACAGCCACCTCAGCTCACCTGGCCCCGCACTGAGTCCTTTCTGTGCTTTGTCTCATGTTGTGCTCACCAGCACTTTCTAGGAGTAACATCTTTCATCCCATCTGCTAGATGAGGAAACTTAAAGTAGAAAGAATAACCAATTTCCTAGGTCACTCAGTGTATTGGAGAGCTGGAATTCAAACCAGCAAGCACCCTGTATCCACTAGACATTCTGGGTGAGCACAGCACTTACTGGAGAAGCTGGCAAAGGAGATGATGAGGAAATGCTGGGGACCCAGCTTTGGATGTGTGAAAATGGAGCATCTGATGATTTAAAATTATGTTCAAAACACAGGGCCAAGTTCCCACTTCCTCTGTGGGGTTTATATAGGAAGAGAGCTAGAACTGGAGTCAGAAACAGAAAGCTGCAATGAGGGAGTATGTGCCTCGAGGCCCCTTTTGGAACACGAGCATTCTTTCTCTTTCTGCTCCAGGAAACCTCCTCCAGCTGCAGGACTTTCTCCCATGGACTCTTGAGCTGTGACGTGTGAAAAGACAAAGCTTGTGAGCTGTTGGGAGGGAGGGGAGTGGTGGGGGCAGCCCCCCTCCAGCTACTGGAACTGGGAACAAGGCAGTAGGGGTGCATCCTCCTAACCAGCTCCTTAAACCCTGCTGCCCATGGTCCTGGTGGGCTTCGTGGCACCACTCTGTCAGTCCTGTTTTCTTTTTTCTTCTCTCCACTCTTTACATTTCCAACTGTAACCCAGAATATCTGAAGAATAGTTCTGTAATGAATTCCCATGCGTGTCTGTGAAACCTTAAAGCAACTGCGGATGTTGACTTGCCACAAACCTGATGCTGACAAGCAGCAGTGCATTTAGGAGGCTTTGATGATGTGGAGGGAACATGTGAAATGTGGACACCCTGACAGTCATGTCCAGCTGTCCCCAATGCAGTGACAGAGGCATCCCATGTTTCAGGAGCTGGACAGGGTGGGGCGGGGCGGGGGGGGTTGCAGTTTAAGCTTTGCAGATGTGGCTCTATACAAACTACAGTATTTGGGGTTGCCTCTAAGAACTAAAGATAAAAATGTAAGATGCTGTGTAGCTCTAGTTTAGTATAAACTTTATAATTATATTTTTACTATCGTGTTCTGTTAAGATCATCCAGATGAGAATATTTTTAAGAATTTGGTCCATTGTGCCTATCCAGGTATCAGATTCCAACAAAATATTGCTCAGAGGAAACCTTCCTGGATTGCTTTATGAGATTTTTATGTTTTCTAGGAAGCAGAATCCTGTCATTATATGTGTACATACATGTATAGTTGCGGCCAAGGTGCATAAATCTGTGATTCAGATAATAAGGGGTCAAATTCCTGGGTCTGTAGGAATCTATAGGATCACAAAATCTGTAGGAAAAAAATAACATGGGTTCTGCTAGAATGTGAAACTGGGAGGATTGGTGAACCTGCTCCAGAGAGGACAAGCCACGAAGCCAGGAAACCCTGGGAGACCAGTGAGCACAAGCCTCAGTTGCACTGAGAAAGCAGCCTGCTGTTCATGTATCCCACATGGGGCTTTCACCTCTTGAAAGCTGTGTGTCCCCCCAGTGCCTGAGGGTGTACACCCCATGGTGGCCACAGGGGACAAAAGCTTGTAGCAATGGCTTCAACCTACAGAGGGGCCATCCTCTGAAAGGTGATGTTCTTCATCTGGGGCCGTTTGGGAGGCTGCAACAGAAGTTTTCCCAGAAGGCTCATGACAGGGATTTCACCAAAGGAAGTTCTAGTTTGTGGGGAGCCTGTGAGGTCATGTCTGTCTCTGGGGTTACTGCAGAGGCAGACAGAAAATAGCCTTATCATAGAACAGCTGGGAGCCAAGAAGAAAAGGCAGATGGAAGCAGAAGACACACAGTCCGCTGGCCTGGAATGAAGCTTTGCAAATAAACACCTCTGAAAGAATTCAGTGGGAGAAATGTGTCCAAAGTTTTGACAGGGTTGAGAAGCTATGAATTTAGGTAAAAACTGCTGGTGAGGTAGAAACAGAGAAATATTTTATTTGACTACATTGCCTTGATGTTTGCTTTTCTTTCATCAGCATATTCACAAAGGGTTTATGGGTTGCCAGCTCTGAACTAATAATGACTCAACAGGCATGGTCCCTGCCTTCATGGAGCAAATACTAACAAACAAAGCTTTAATTGTATCCTTGTGTAAGTGTCTCAAAAGAAACAGGCACCGTGATATGTCGACTGGGTTGGTGGCAGAAAGAAACTCAATTCAAATAGGGGGATCTCCGAGCAGGTGACCTACAGTTGAGATCTGAGGGATGAGAAGGACAGTCATGTCATATGTGAGGCAAGAGCACTGTCGGCCAATGAGAAGGGCTCAAAGTGGGAAAGCTCTTACATGGCTGGAGCACTGTCAGTCAGAGAAGTGGAAAGAGATGATATTGGAGAAATGAGCAGGAGCTAGGTTATGCAGGGTGTGGCCAGCTGTGATGGGATTTTATTCTGTACATAGTGACAAAGTTGTGGCTATTGTGAAGGAAATGGATTAAAGCAACACCATAGAGGAGGCAGAGAGTAAAGTGAGGAGGCCATGCAGGGTCCAGGAAAGAGGTGGACTTGAGCTCTGGTAGTTGTTGGGTTTTTATTTGTTTGATTTTAATGTGTTTCTCAACTTGGCTTGTGTAATCCAACCAGCATGGAGAACATTGATCAAAGGATTTGATGGGGGAGTGTACCACTGAAAGAGCAGTGAGTCACTAGGGTACTGGCAGGAATACCCCTGGGGTGTGGAACTGATTACCTGTCTGAAATGGTGGGCTGAGGCCATATCTGTCTCCGTCAACTTTGTACACATCAGAACATAATTGGCATTTAATACACATCACCTGAATTGAACAAAGCTGAAAAATGAAATGGCTTTGTGTGAGTGTATATGTTCATGTGTGTGTGAACTAAATTATCACAACTCAAGTGAAAGCTCTAAAGTGAGGAGATACTATGCATTATTTAGTCAGACAGAATTGGCTGATAATTAAATGAGAAACTGTGATTTTTCCAGCTCTGTGACAATATCACCTGCTTTCCTCCTCTGGTATGCCTGCTGTTAGAAGTGAATTCCTCTGCTGAAGCACAAGTATCCTGAGATAATTTATAAGCCTTATCAATCATCTTTGTATTAATGAATCTATCATATCTTTTCTTGAAGGAAAGGACATTTTAACAGGAAGGAAGTTAAAAAAAGTATGAAGACATTAAAACTGATTATGGAGAAAATAAACTGCTTGGAATGGCTGGAATGTGAAGAAAAGGGCCAGTGCAGAGAAAGAGGGGGTTTCCTAATGTTCACACTCTTTGACTCAGTAATTTCATTTCTGAACAGTAGCCTAAAACAATAACAGCAAACATGGGGCAAAGATAGACATTGCAATATTATTTATGAAAAAGAAGAAAGCAATCTAGATGTACAATAACAGGGCATAGAGAAATAAATTCATATGGCTTTAGAGTAGTAGTGTGTAGCTATTAAAATTATGTTTCTGAAGAATTTTTAATAACATAGGATGAAAATCCAAGCAAAGGTGTATATGTGTCTGTGTATTCTATGTATACCATACATATATAGTATAATCTCAAATAGCTAATAAATCTACCTAGAAAAGACCATGTATATATTTTTGTGTATGTGTATGTTTACATTATGGCATTTGGGGTGTTTATTTTTCTTTTTCCAGATTAAAAATAAATATGGATTATTAGAGAATATGTTATAACAACTACCCTTTCTACTTAGAGGGTATCTTCCTAGAGGCTTAGCTGGTAAAAAATCTGCCTACAATGCAGGAGACCCGGGTTTGATTCCTTGGTTGGGAAGGTCCCCTGGAGAAGGGAATGGCTACCCACTCCAGTATTCTTGTCTGGTGAAATCCATGGACAGAGGAGCCTGGCTGGCTAGAGTTGGACACGACTAACTTTTACTTCTGCTTAGAAGAAATTTCTAATTTATTAACCAAATTACTGCATCTGTTTCTGAAACAAATCTGGGTGTTTGACGAACTTGAATCTGTGGGACAGTTTTTCAGAGCTGAATCTTAAAAGATGTTCCTCAAGCCTCTAAGGCATGATCTCATTAGAGAGGTTGATGGTTAGTAGGGAAGGAGACTTGAAAAATATCTAAGGAACCATTGGTCAGCAAGGAGCAATTAGGTTTTTTTCAACAGCATTTGAAAATGAGATTCCTAGCACTTGGCTGGTGACACCATGATGTGGCTCCTAGGGAGACACAAGTGTTCCACAGGCCACTGAGCTCAGGCAGAGATCAATTTAAACTGTGAAGCAAGGAGAAGATGTAGAATTTCCAATCAGCAGCATAATTCCTGCATCGCACCAGCCATGATATGTTCCCAAAAGGTCTTTTTCATGACTGCAATTCTTGCTGAGTGCAAACACAGTACAGACCCAAGAAACATGGAGTTCACTTCCATTTCCCCCTTTTTCTCATGGGGTGAGTGCATTGCTATTGAGATCATTTGTGTTCATTAAATGATAATTTCCAGAACACTAGGAACGAGCTGATTGCCACATTAAATCGTACTACAGTAAAACAAGCCATTTAACGCCTTTCTTAAACTACTATGTGAAAAATGTAAAACCTGATATTTGTCATAAATTGTCTCTTTGTCAAAATAGACAAAATTTCATTCAAATGTTAAAAGGTGTAAGTGTTAGTTGCTCAATCGTGTCCAACTCTTTGCAATGCCATGGACTGTAGACTGCCAGGCTTCTTTGTCCATAGGATTCTCCAGGCAAGAGTACTGGAATGGGTTGCCATTTCTTTCACCTGGGGCTCTTTCTGACCCAGGAATTGAACCCAGGTCTCCTGCATTGCAGGCAGATTCTTTACCATATGAGCCACCAGGGAAGCCATTTATAACCATTAGTATTATTTATGTTGATCCTTAGACTTTTCCAGATTTGACCAGTAGAGAAAATATGTATGTGGAGATAGAGATGGACATAGGTTGGTTTGTCTCAACCAGGGGAGATTTGCCCCTTGTAGGCATTTGGCAGTGTCCAGGGACATTTTTGGTTTTCCAATTTCAGAATCAAAGGAAGGGCCGATGAGAGGGTCTTACTGGCATCTGGTGGTCAAGGGGAGGGATGTTGCTAAAACTAAACATCTCTCAGTGCACTAGCCAGAATTGTCCAGCTCAAATGTGAGTAGTGCCTGGTTGAGAAACTTCGATGTATGTGGATAGATGGAGTGACAACATAAATATGGTATAGCGGGGACATCAGGGAAAAAGGTAAGTGGGAGTTTTTACACTATTTTTCAAGTTTTCTGTAAGTCTGAAAATAGTTCAAAATTTTACAAAGTTTTCAATAGGTATTGGCTCCTTAAACTGTAATACCCCGTTCTGCAACCTAGAGATAGAAAATGATGTGTCCCTTGTTGAAAATAAAGGTTCAGCTTGGTCATTACCCATGACCTCTGGCATTGCAGTTTCCAGGGTCAGGAAGGGAAGTCAGCAAAAGTCCCAAGTGCCCATAGGGATCATGGCTGGATTTGCTTACTCCGCTATGAGACATCACGCCCCTCGGGTTGAGGCCATATTTAGATGAGCATTGTTGTTCTGCTTAAACTGCTCTTCCCATCTGGAGTCAGAGGCTGCTAATGAAGAGCCCACCCCTCCCACCTCTCCCTCTTTAGCTGCATCTCATTTCCAGGCTACACCCTATTGTTCTTAGGTCTTCTCTTGAGTCAGTACCCTAGTTTCTCCAACAACGTCATGAGCTGCTCTGGGTTAAGAACCCCAGTTTCTACTCTGTGCACATATAATGGAGTGGCTAGGAGGTCAGGCCCTGGAAATACTGCCTGTTGCATGTCTAACGATTTACATGAACTTGGTGCTATTATGGAACCAAGTTTGTGCCTCAGTTTTTTCAACTGTTAAATGGGGAGAAAAATAGCAAACTTGGTAGAGTTTAAATTAATTGATTTAATTAGAGTTTAATTAAATAAGCTGGTACAACAATGGCAGATATTAATACCTTAATTAAAGTTAGTATTCGTTCATCCATCTTTAGTATTAGAGTTATTTCTTTCTGCCCTCCCCACCCCCATGAGCAGTGCTCCTAAATTCTGTGTTGGGAAAATGTGATTGATGTGTCCAGTCATTTGGGTGCTTCCTGCAGTCCTGTCTCTGGTTCTTGCTGTTTCTGTTGCATTGGTTCAACTCAGGTGCTTCCAAGACTTTTCACGAGTGTCTGTCCTGTGTCCATCCTGTCCTCTTCTACTGAACTCTCTTTCTGACTGTGCATTTCCAGTGAGCCATATACTATAGTAAAGGCTTTGTATTACTTCTTGTGTCTCATAAGAGCCCTGAGATGGAGACTGTAATTCTTATCACTTTAATTAAGGAAACTGAGGCTTGGAGGGGTTAACTTGACCAGGCCACAGGATTAAGAAGCAGCATGCTTTTGAAAACCTCCATTCCTCCATGTCCCCAGGAATGAAATACTTTGAGCAGGGGAGAATCCAGAGTTCAGGACATTCTTCTATTTTCCTTCCTTGCAAATCACAGAAGTTGAGGTGACCCAAACAGATGAGACTTAGTGTTTGTCATATGCCAGGGTCTGTGCTGGTGCTGGGATATAAAGGTAGAAAATAGAGTGTTTGGTCAGTGACCTCAAAGTCCTACTTCAGTTATCTTCACTGTACAACAAAATGCCCTTAAACTTAGTGGCTTAAAATATGATTTCTTGTTTCTAATGACTCTGTGTTTCCAGGGTTGCATGTGACAGCTCTTATGCTCCACGTGATGCTGAGTCCCTCCTAAGGCTGCATGTAGCTGAGAACTTGTCTTGGGGGTCCACAGTGGCCTTACTCCTATGGCCAATGGTGGTGCTGGCTGTTGGCTGGGGGCGGGGGGTGGGGGGGTGGTCTCTGTTTTCCTCCTGTGGCTTTTCATGTTACAAGGGCTCTCCCCAAGGGATCTCTCCAGGAAGACAACCTGGACTTCTTTATGTGATTTGTGGCCACCAAGAGTACAAAACAGAAGCTACACGCCTCATGAAGCCTAGCTGTAGAAGTCACAGCATTACTTCTGCATCTTTCTGTGGCCCCAAAGCAAGCTACAGGCCCAGCCAAAGGGATGACAGAAGATCACTCCCTCTTGATGTGAGGAATGGCATAGAAGCACAGGGATGGGAGGGTGGTTGCAGCCACTTTGAAAGCAATCTACCATGCTTTTCTGTGCATATGGCTCAGATACACAGGAAAATAGGGTTTGAGAGCCGGAAGGCTCTTTAACCATCATCTGATTTAGACTTTAATATCACAAGCTGGAATCAAGATTGCCCAGAGAAATATCAGTACCCTCAGACATGCCACTCTAATGGCAGAAAGTGGAGAGGAACTAAAGAGCTTCTTGATGAGGGTGAGAGAAGAGAGTGAAAAGCCTGGCTTAAAACTCAACATTCAAAAAACTAAGATCACGGCATCCAGTCCCATCACTCCATGGCAAATAGATGGGGGGAAAGTGGAAACAAGGTCAGATTTTATTTTCTTGGGCCCCAAAATCACTGTGGATATTGACTGCAGCCATGAAATTCAAAGATGCTTGCTCCTTGGAAGGAAAGCTATGACAAATGTAGACAGCATATTAAAAAGCAGAGACATCACTTTGCCAACAAAGATCTGTAGAGTCAAAGCTGTAGTTTTTCCAGTAGTCATGTATGGATGTGAGAGTTGGATCATAAAGAAGGCTGAGTGCCAAAGAATTGATGCTTTTGAACTGTGGTGTTGGAGAAGACTCTTGAGAGTCCCTGGGACAGCAAGGAGATCAAACTAGTCAATCCTAAAGGAAATCAACCCTGAATATTCATTGGAAGGACTGAAACTGAAGCTGAAGCTCCAATACTTTTGGCCACCTGATGCAAAGAGCTGACTCATTAGAAAAGACTCTCATGCTGGGAAAGTTTGAGGGCAAAAGGAGAAAGGAGAGGCAGAGGATGATGGTTAGATAATATCACCGACTCAATAGACATGAGTTTGAGCAAATTCTGGGAGGTGGTGAAGGAGAGGGAAGCTTGGCATACTGCAGTCAGTGGGGTCACAAAGACTCAGACACAACTTAGCACCTAAAAAACAATAATCACAGATGCGGAAACTACAACCTGGGAAGTCAAGCTACTTGGCCTCGACCAGCACAGTCAGTGGAGCAGCCAGGCTTGGATCCAGCTTGTCTGGTCGGCACCATTACTTGCATATGCAGATGTGTACTTTGCTTTGCTTCCTGCAGAGGATGTCTCTGCCAAGTTCCTGTCTCAAGACTGCCCCTGTTAAGTTTGGAGACCACAAGAGTATAGAAGAAGGGAGGGACCTGTTTTTCTTACTTCTGTTTCTGTGCCTGATACCTGCCCCCCTGTTTCTGGGCTGCACACTGGGGTGTTCAATTAGTGCTTTGGCCTTGCTGACCAACACTCACCAGGGATACCTTCTTCATCACTCTTCTTTCATTTGAGAAAATGAAGCAATGCAGGATTTTATCACATGCATAAAAAGTGGCTGCCCAACCCCCACCACATGTTATAAAATGAAACCCAACACATTTACATAATGTTTTAGGGTAATCTACTATACTACAGGGCTTCCCTGGTGGCTTAGATGGTAAAGCATCTGCCTGCAATGCAGGAGACCTGGATTTGATCCCAGGGTTGGAAAGATCCCCTGGATAAGGAAATGGCAACCCATTGCAGTACTCTTGCTTGAAAAATTATACTACAATGCATTTTTCTAAAATCCACAATTACTACAATATGAAATGTGTAGCTTGTTTTGAAATAGAGTAGGTGAGCCATAAATTATTAATTTATCTCAACATAACAAACCTGAAAATAATTAAGATCTTACATTCCCCTGATCATTTTGATGCTGCTTTGGATATTTCCAGACTTAGATGTTTATTTTGCACTAAAGATGGTATTTGTTACCAAGTACAGCTCTGGGATTCTCCCCCTCAAAATCCTCATGGGGGTGCTTGACTCTTATTGACAGTTAAATAAGAAGTACAGTTCTTAGACTTATGACTCCTTGAAGACCATGGATTTCCAAAGAAGAATGCTAGAGTTGCTGTCTAGAAAAAAATGTTCACTTGACTTCTGTGGTATTTAGTATAGATTGAATGAAACCTTTTTCTCTTCATTCTAAAGGATTTACCATTTTTATGGTTTAAATAATATTTATTATAAAAATTTACAAAAGACAGAAGCACACAAAGGAGAAAATAAATATATCCCCTTAACCGCACCTTATAGTCACACTGCTGTTAACATTTTTAGTGTATGCTCTTCGTATCAGAGAGATAGACAATAGACACTAATATATAGATTGCCATGAGGGAGAAGATGTGGCTACACATATAGAGTTTTCTTTTCAAAAAATGCAATCATACAATAAGTTTGCAACTAGATTTTCGCGTGTTTTCTCTTGCCTGCATGTAGCGAGAACATTTTTCCACATTTACCACCCAGAGAAATAAATCTCTCTTGTTCTGACAGGACAGTGACACTGGCCAGGTGTTTGGAGCATGTGCTGGGCTGCCCCACTCTAGGTGAGTAAGTCTCTTCAGATTCCAAAGTATATGGATACCTACTGAATCTACTGGAATATCCAACAAGTAGGAAGCTTAGATATTTTAGTCTAACCTCCTCATTTGACAGATGAAACAGGCCAACAGAGGTTGAATGTCTGGCCCATGGGCCAGGCAATGCAAAGAAGAATTGTTTATCCTTGTTCAGTGACCCCGGGTGTCCAAGGATGAAATCGTTATATTCAGTGGTCCACTGTGATCCAGTGGTGGTCTAGGAGGAGGCAATAATAGGTTTTACAGGTTTTCTGGGAGAGGAATCTTTCTACCTCACCGGTCCTGTAGAAACACTACATTCATTTAAGCTGAAAGTATCATCATTCTGAAGGTCAGCCAATTACTGAAAGAGATTTGGTCTGAAAACAGAGCTAAAATTTGTTTAGCATTGTTGGTCTTGAGGAATGGGATTGCTGTGCTTCAGAGATAAAACCCTATTTCTTATTTTCTTCCTTTTTTAACCCAACAAAACCAACCGGGATCCCTTCCAGGACTGATGATAATTGTCACCTGACAGAAACAGGATATCAGAGGATGGAGTCTGTCGTCTGCAGGTTTCGCTTGCTCAGGTGGAACCTGCCCTGGATGGACGCGCCTTCAGCCCTGAGGGCCACCTGTACGCACTGTGTCAGGCCTTCATGTGCAGGGGCTTGAGGGACTCCAGGTTTTCGTATTCACGAGGGCTCAGTCCCTCAGGGATGCCAAGGGTTATTTTTTATAGGTCCTGGGTGAAAAGTGGTGAGATCTTTTTCCTTTGAAATCTGATGGTGAATTTTTATTTTAAATTTTTAAATTGTGTGACCAAAAGCAGTCCCTTCAAAAGAAATCATAGGAATAAAGATGAAGTTTTCATGCGTGCCAGCATTCACCAATATTTTGTTAGGCGTGTATGCACAATTTATAGCCTTTTTCTAGCTTCTTCTATATCTGTATGTGAGAAGCCTCACTCATAACATAGCTCCCTGGTTTTTTCTCCTGGTCATCATCCTGTGACCTGTTTAGTTGTCCAACAGTAACACTATGAGGTGCATTTATCCCAAGTTTCAAATTAGCAGACCAGGCAGGCTGTCCTTTGGCGAAGTACTCTCTGTCTCTCTGGACCTCAGTTAGACTAGCTCAGTAATTTTCAAATTGGGTTCCTTGGGGATCTGCAGAAGCTAGCAAGGAGCGGGGGGACCCTGAGAAGCACAGGGGCAGAAGCCCTGTCTAACATAGACCTTGGTACAAAAGAGGCCCTTAACAAATATTTTTAAATATTTTAAGAGAAATTAGATGCAGACTCTGCTCCTTTCCCAGCTTCAACCAAAATAGTTTCACTCTTATCTGCTTTATAAATTAGATTTCAACATAAGATTATGTCTTAAAAAAAGATTCCACTGCAAAAAAATAAAATGCTGGATTGGATAGATGATATCTAAATTCCCTTCAAGACGATATGATTTTATAAGTGAGCATTAGAACTTGGAATAAAAATACACGTTCATCTCTGCCAGGAGCGCCACCAAAGTGAGAGCGATGGAATACAGCTGATATAAACCTTCAGAAACAAAGGGAACCAGAGAAGGGTGGGGGCAGATGAGGGCGTTAGTGACTCTGAGAAGACAGAAAGCAGATGGGTGAGTGGTGAGTGATTTAGGAACAGGGAAAGGTGAAAGCTAAACACTCCTAAGTGTGTGTAGGAAGGCAGACAGGGAGGAATGGCCTGCCAGACACAGATATGAGGGGCAGCAAGCCTCAGAAATACCTGACTGGGGAGGTACTCATTGCAGATGAGAGTATGATGGCTTTCTGGATTCCAGGAGCTTCTTTGCCGTTACACAGGAGCCATGAAGACATCCCCTCATGTGCTCTCACCGGGCATGAGACTGCTCAGGTAGAAAGCTTTAACTACACTTTGGGAGATTTGTCAACCACAGTCACAGTTAGATCTTATTAAGAGTCATGGTTTTTGATATATGTCTGACTATTAACAGGATCCAAGGGGCAATAGAAGCTTCGGTATGTCAGAGTATAAGCCCTGTCACTTAAACAGGAACCCTCCATGACTGACACTGAATGAAATTGTGTGGTAGTTGTATATTTTTCAAACTACCACACAATTGCACTCATCTCACAAACTAGCAAAGTAATGCTCAAAAATTTCTCCAAGCCAGGCATCAACTAAGAACTTCCAGACATTCAAGCAGGATTTAGAAAAGGCAGAGGAACCAGAGATTAAGTTGCCAACATCCATTGGATCATAGAGAAAACAAGAGAGTTCCAGAAAACATCTACTTCTGCTTTATTGACTATGCCAAAGGCTTTGTGTGAATCACAGCAAACTGTGGAAAATTCTTCAAGAGATGGGAATATCAGACCACCTGACCTGCCTCTTGAGAACTCTCTATCCAGGTCAGTAACCAACAGTTAGAACCAGACTTGAAACAATGGACTGGTTCCAAATTGGGAAAGAAGTATGTCAAGGCTGTATATTGTCACCCTGCTTATTTAACTTATATGCAGAGTACATCATGAGAAATGCCAGACTGGATGAAGCACAAGTTGGGATCAAGANCCAGGCTCCTCCATCCATGGGATTTTCCAAGCAAGAGTACTGGAGTGGGGTGCCATTGCCTTCTCCGGAAGAAAATATAGACACAGAGATTAAAACCACCTCATAGAGTGGATATATGTGTATGTAGAACTGATTCACTTTGCTTTACACCTGAAAATAACATGACATTTAGAATCAACTATAATTAAAAAAAAAATTTTAACTCTCTTCATATACGAAAACTCACTTAATATATGAATAACTCTTTGCAATATAGGAAATGCTTTTGAATCTACTGTTTCTTTAAAATCCCAAGCCCAATTTTTGGCTTTTTGAAAATATCAAAGCATGGCTTCTAGGCAGAAGATTCCAGATAAATAAAGCAAAGAGTTCCTGAGGCTCAAAAACTAGAAAAATAACTAAGACTTACCCAAATATAAATATAAGAGAATTAATTTGTAGAATATGAGACAATTTAAAAATTTAAAAGATTCTGCACTTAGATTTCTTCACAATATATTGAAATTCTTATGTCTCTCCAAAGAAATGAAATAGAAAAACACACAAGGCATTTGACATTTATTCAAATCAAATGGCAACAAATTTTAAAAGTAGGCCTATAGTTGGACCATAAAGGAGGCTGAGTGCCAAAGAATTGATGCTTTTGAACTGTGGTGTTGGAGAAGACTCTTGAGAGTCCCTGNCTCTCTCTCTCTCTCTGCGGCTGGATCACTGCTTTGGCCGCCTGGGCTCCGAACATCCTTCCGCCCCCGGAGGACTCCTCTCGAAATGCCCCAGCTCCTGCCGGGACCGGCTGCCCAGCCAGGCTGCCCCGCGCGGCCCCGCGCCTCCTCAGGTTCTCTGCCAGAGGAGAGTTCGTGGAGAGGCTGGAACTAAAAGGTCTCCCTCGGCTACCCCACCTCAGACAAGTTGCCAAGGATCTTCCTCCCCACTCTCTTTTGTAACCCTGGCAAGTGTATCTTACCTACCTGACTCTGAGCAATCTAGGCAAACCACACTCCTGATGCGTAGATGAGCATGAATATTTTTCCCTTTATGCTTTGAGACTCTCGCATGATCTTAAGCAGGCCAGGTTGCTCTGTCCCCAGGGGCGCACTGAAACTGTAAAACTAATGGTGCCATAAGATTTAAGCGAATAGGTACAGAAAGACAAAATCAGACTGTCGGATTCAAAAATAAAGAAATCCCAACTACCAACTCCTTCCTTCACCCGCCTAAATTATTCTTCTTCCGTAACATTAAATATATATATTAATTAATTAAAAATATGTTAAAAAGTTAGCTAGGGCAAAAGGGGCTAGAGGCAGGTGGCTGGCACTCACTATTTCACTGTCTCAGCATATCTGAAATATTGAAATCAAAGGCTGCGAGCCTGCCTGAGTAGGGGGAGGTGGGGCAGAGAAACAAGGCAAACTCTTACAAAGCCATCTTTCTCCACCCTGGACCGTTCTTATGCAATTAGGACTAGAAACTGCATTTAGATGTTATGAAGGTCTTCACATTTAGTGAAAACGCGCATAATTGCTTAGTAACATCTTTTATTAAGTCAATATTTTATGTTTCACAACTATTTCCCTATTTTTTTCCAGACATCCTCCAAGTATTATTACTCCCCCTTTAAGGTGAGGTAACTGAGGTTCCTGAAGTTAAAGGATGTGCCCAAGTCTTTCAGCAATTCTCCAGTCTCCAACTTCTTATCTAAAGCACAGTATTCTTTACATAGATACCATAACCACTCTCGACAGATGATANCACACTTCACTCACAGGCAGCATCAGCCTGTGCAAGGGCAGTATCCAGTTGCCCGCTGAGCATGCCAGGTCTTAATTATCTTCCACAAACATTTTCAAGAGCTTCTGCCAACCCTGGACAAGAGAGGAGGAACAACAGATGCAAATATCCTTCTGGTTCTTTGGACCAAATATGTTGCAACTGTCTTCCTGAAGATGCTGCTGGCAGCGGTTTACCCCCGACTGTTTGATTTCCATGTGAAACAGGGGCAGGGATGCCTCCCCTTCCTGTGTCCCTGGAGAGTTGAGAGGTGGGATAAGAAAACATTTGTGGAGCTTCAAGGGAACCCCAATTAGAAGGTGGCTTTTTGAATTTCAGGTTCAGTATCTGAGTCTCCTGAACATATCAAGGTCAGGTTACAGCCTTTAAACCGGTAGTTCTCACAGTTAAACAGGCATCTGAATCACTTAAAGGCCTTGGGAAGATGCAGGTGCACTGTGTGCCTTAGAATTTGTTTCTAACAAGTTCCCAGGTGATGCTGATATTCTGGATCCAGACCATACTTTGAGAGCCATGGATTTAATGTCCTTAAGTCCTGAGATTCTTATCCTGCACACACATTCACCCTAATTTATAATTCAAACAAAATGCTACTAAACCTAAAAATATATATATTTCTTAAAATTACAGAGGACTTGATTATAAACCAAAATGAAAATAGCTTCTAGGAATTTTCTTCTTTTTATAGTGATGTCAGTATCTGCTGGGCTATCTAGCACTGCACACAGAGTTACTGAGCTTTGTTGGAACCAATATTGTATTTTTTTAATCACCCTAAGCATCCGTGTCAGACATTTAGGAGGTTTGAGGCACTGTATGAAGATTCAGATGTTGAAACCTATTTGCAACATGGTCCCAGCCACCAAGTGTGGTCCTGGATAGATCAGCACCAAGCTTGGTAACAGCGTCACCCACTTGGTGCTTCTTTTAAGCATGGAGGACATACCCTCCCGAATGGAGGCACCTCGTTTCTGAAGCCCTCAATTCCTCTCAAAGTTTCCCGTGGAGTTCAAGAAGGCAAGGCCAGCCATGAACAGAATGCTGAGGGATCCTAGGTAGAATTAGGTGAGGAAAGGAGAACAAAACACTTTTTAAGGGACGAGGAAAGGCCAGAAATGCCTGGAGTGTCTGGGGGACAAACAGAGACGCAGGCAACAGCCATTTCACTGAGGGCAGATGCTTTGAAACATGGAGCTTCAATGGTTGAAACGTGCTACGGATGTCCCCACCTCTCCTTTCTTCCCTACTATGTTGATAACACACAAATGACTAGCCAGGTATCACAGAGTGATGGAGAAAACAAGGTTCCTCCCTTGATGAGCTCCCAGTCTAGTCAGGGAGCAGGTAATCACAGGCCACTGGGAGGAGGACAACACATACTGGGAACAAGGGAGGTGGTTAGGAGGGGTCCACTCCGGATATGCAGCTGGAGCCAAGCTCTACAGAGGAGGAGAAGGCTTATGATTGCTCAGGTCCATGAGGACCAGGACAAGATCTTATTCACACCAGTGTTTTCAGAATCTGGCACACAGAATTTTCGAGAGTCATTAGATGAGTGAATGGAAAGGTAAGTAGAGTAGACAAGTGGTCAGAAAGAGGAAGTGTTCCCTACAAAGGATCAAGCAGTAGAGGGCTCAGAAATATGAAACAACTGGGTGTATCCATGGAACTGTCAAGAAGGCTGGTGCTGCTTCAGTGTAAGTTATGAGGAAGGGATCAACAAATCTGGATGCACAGGACCAAGCCCATGGGGAACCTTGGTGCCAGGTTAAGAATCTTGAACTTTATTGTGTGGATTAGGGTACCACTGGTTCTTAAGCATGGTCAGAAAAAAAATCAGCTTTAACAAACAATAAGGAGGATGTTTTGAAAGAAGTGACTTGAGATGGGGGACTGATTATGGGCTCTCATTCCACAGACAACACATGCTGTTGCTATAGTAACTGTTCAGGCCCATCACTAGCCAGTAAAGGCCAAAGATGACCTCTGCTTTCCTTTAAAAATGAAAATTCTGTCTCTGTGTTTCTTAGTAACCGGATTAGGAACCGAGGCAACAAATGAAGTTTAGCCCTTTTAACAACTAGGAAATAAGCTGTACTTCTATAGAGAAGTCATCAGCAGAATGATACAAGTCGGGTGAACTATTTATAAAAAGGCTTGTTTTGTACCTCCAAGCAGGATGTTGTCACAGAAGTCATTAGAACACAAGAGATGCTTCCAAACCTCACTCCCCATTATGATTTCTTTAGTGTGTTAACGTGTCTGATTAGTTTGGCTTTTTGAAATTTGTTACCCTTCAGTTCTTCCACTGAACGTTGGTAATTACTGTTTAATCTCCACTAAACAATATGACTGATAGAGACCAGAGAAGACATCAGGGCTTTGGAATCCCTTCAAAACGTCCTTTGCTTAAGCTCTTCAGATTCAAAGCTGTTAAATGTAGGGATGACTGACAGCCATTTAACCTTGCACTATTGTGTTTTTCACCTTGCCAGAAAAGAATTTCATGTAATAATTAGAGTCATTTCAACATAGTGTCTTATCTTTGGTTACTGACACTTTGAAACCACTGCATTTGGAGGAGAGGAGGGATATTTTGGATTTAAAACCACTTGGGTCATTTTGATGTACATGTGCAAAACTTACCACTATCCCTTCTGTCTTTATAAATTTATATCTGATAAAAATTTAATAGTTTCTAGAAGTTCTTTGAAACTTGAAAGATTAAAATAGATTCAGAATTAGTCGTGATTTACAGAGAACCTGCTATATGTCTGCTACCATGCCAGGCACATTCATTTGGCATGTGTGTGGTGATGGGAAGGAGGTAGAGAAAGGCTTTGTGATTTAAATACATTCCTAAAACAGTACTATTAATCACTCTTAGTAGCATCTTCTTACCAAAGAACTTTCTGTATTTTCCTGTTGTCTACAAAAAAGTTCCAGGAATCAAGTTTACCTAGCTAAGAAAGAAACTCAGCAGTCGTTTATTCCTTTATTACTGGCGCATTAGGATTTCATCCAAGTTTATATACTTTGTAGAGGAATGGTAGTAGACGGCAATGATGTGTTAGGTCTGGATCCTGCCATTAAAGGCTTAAGATTTCAGAGAATAACCAAGACAAGGGCCTAAATAACTATGTAACAAGATGATAAGAATTCAGAAAACGGGGGAATAGCTTTTAGTTGGGGGATGGAGCCACCAAGGATGTTTCAAGGAGAAGGCAGCATCTGAGACTGTTCATGCTGTGAGGATAGATGTGGCCATGAAAAGGTGGAGAGGAAGACCCTGCAGGTGGAAAGGACAGGCCAGGGAGAAACAGAGCCAGGAACAGGTAGGAGGAACCGGCTGACTGAGAATGGTGAGCAATTCAGACCATCGCACTGGTGAATACGGCATGAACTGTCTTGGTAGCTACTTTTTATTATTTTTCCTAAGCAAAGTCTTTTCTTTGTAGAAGGTGGTTATTAGGATCTTTAATATCCCCACGCTCTTTTATATGGAAATAGTCACTGGCATTGCACTTGACTTAGTGTTCAATGTATTAAGCTGAATTATTGCAAAAATATCAATACCCCCTTTTCTATCATATGTGTAGCAAAATTTCCCTGGTCTGTTTTATGTCTATTAATTCTGTTTATTGTCTCTTTTGGGTTTTTGGTGGGGGAATTTTTTATTTTTTAAGTAGGCAAAGGTTACTTGACTTTTATATATTCTAGATTTTCTGGTTAAGTTTTTCAGCTTAATTTTTTCAAATATTGTTGGTGTACAATTGACCAAAACAGTATAAGTATAATCTAAAGGTTTTTCAGATGTACAACATAGTGATGCAGTATTTTTATTTGTTCCTTTCTTTCTTTATTGAAGTGTAGTTGATTTACAATGTTATGTTAATTTCAGGTACAGAGCACAGTGATTTAGATTTCAAATTCTTTTTTTGTAGGCTATATTGAGTATAGTTCTCTGTGCTATTCAGTAGGTCCTTGTTGGTTATCTATTTTATATATAGCAGTGTGTGTGCGTTAATCTCAAATTCCTAATTCATTCCTCCTCCACTGTTTTTTAAGAGTGTTTTCAATATAGCCTCCTAAATTTCATTCTAGAATTGCTATTGTCTTATTTTACACACTTGAGGTTTTTACACCAATAAAATATATTTTTTCCATTTAAGTTATTTTTTCTTTTCCAACTCCTGGATATTATTTAATTCTGCCTCTGTTTTTGGCCTACTGATCTAGCTTCTTAATCCTCTATCAGTGCTAGAGTGTTCTCATTACACTGCCTTAATGGAATGTTTTAATGTCTAATAAGACATTCATCTTCTAATTTTCATATTTTTTTCAAATATTCCTATCCTATCACATGCGTTTTCTCACATGAATTTTAAGATTTTTTATCTATCTCCAAAGGACATCTACAAAATGTAGATGTGTATTAAGGTCTTTACAAAAACTTAGCAACATAGTTCTACAGCAAACATGAAATAGAAACATTCTTCATATATTAGTTTCTTATCCTGACCCTCTGTAAAAACTCAGTGCTTAAACTGTGGCTGTATTAACAACCACTCAGAAACACACTGGCAGAAAATAGCAATAGTCCTCTGTACCTCTCGTGGTTTCTGTGGATCATGAATTCAGGGACCACTTGGCTGTGGAGTGCTGGTTCAGGATCTTCCTCGAGGTTGTAGTCAGATGTCCTTAGGACAATGATCATGGGAAGACTTGACTGGAGCTGGAGAACACCTCTTGGCAACTCACTCACTCACTCACTTGCACTGCAAGTTGCCTGGGGCCTCAGCTCCCCTCCACATGCGGCTCCTTAGGGCAGCTTGAGCATCCTCAAGGCTACAAATGATGGTCGTGGAGCATGGCTGCCAGGCTCCCCTGGCTGGAGCCCCACCCCTGTCTGCATGGCCTTCTCAAGTTCCAATTCTCCTCCGTGCAACTTCTGATAGTAAGTCTGGGGAGCCCCTCAGAGGCTGGCCCTGTGCCAGCTCCCTGATGGCGCAGAGGCTGGGAAGTGACCTTCTGGCATCTATAGCTGCTTTTGTGGGTGCTGGACTCTGTCTCATGAAGAAGAGGATTCTCCTACACAGGAAGGGGAGATGTGAAGTCTAGAATAATAACGACTGTGTACTGCAGTAACAATAAGGCTAGACCTTAAAAGTGCCTAGACACGTGGAGGAGAGATGGCCTGGGCAGTGTCCTGTGGAAACAGCCCCTCTTTTGTCTTTCGCAGGAGTAGGTGATCAGCAACGGGGGGAGGTGGGGTATTCTTCAGTTCTGTTCTGTGCAGCTGATTGCAGAGGAAGCTGTTTGCTTCGGCAGCAGTTGTCAGGATTGATGCTGTAGGGAAAGGTAAGAAGCTGTCCAGTGTGCTCTCCTGAACAGACGCCAACAGCAGTGCCAGCTGGCGATAGACTCCATGAAACGCCTACCTGCAGAAGTGGAAAACTTGGTCCTGAATCTGCTCAGCTGAGTGTCCAGCTGAGACTTGAATTCCACACCATCAGCTTAGAAGGGGTGACAGGGACACGGTCCCTTGTCATCCCTCTTGGCCCCAGAAGAGGCTCAGTGATGCTCCTGGGTGTGTGTGCAGGCAGCACAGATGGCCATGGAAGTGCCTTCCAGAGAGAGGTGGGTGTTCGAGGACCAGTGAATGACAAGTCATCCTGGCCATTTGAACTTTAGACACAGCTCATTCTCAAGGGGGCAGTGTCAAGCTATTCTATCAGCAGTAATTATGCACCAGACCAGTTGCTTTTTGAGGCCACTCTGGTTGGGTCAGTAAAGCTGTGTCACTGACAGAAGACTGTTCACCCATTTTTCAGGGTAGAAGATTTCTTATCCAGTTCATTTAAGAGTTCTATTAGTTTATTTATGTGAAAGGTTGGAAATGTAAGCCTGCATTACAAATGACACATCTATCAAGTATTTTCTGACATAAACCATCGTAGGGCTCACAGAGCAATATCATATACACTTAATGTTTTCAGGGAACTTCTGGGTTTATGGTTATGTCGAGACCAAATAACTAGAACTCCAGGCAGGAAGTGATGAACTCCGCATGAGAACCTGATCACTGGGTACCACACCTAGAGATTCTGATTCAATAGGTTTGTGTGGGCCCCAGAAATTTGCATGTCTAACATTTTCCCACATGATACTGATGCTGCTGGTTCAGAGACTTTGAGACCACTGGGCTCTCACTTCCAGCTATGGCTTTATAAAGAAAATGCTTATATTCGATTTTTAGATTTTCATAAATTGAATGAAGTTTTTACTAAAGGTGCCTCACACTGCATCTTTAATGTATTTGTGACCCCCTTGAAAACAGTGTTAATTACAACCTAGAATAATTTTGGCTTTCAACATCTAGGTTAAACTAACCTGAAAGATGAAAATATTTTTTGACCCAGCAAGTCTGTGTCTAGGTTAAACTAACCTGAAAGATGAAAATATTTTTTGACCCAGCAAGTCTGTGTCTAGGGATTTATCTTAAAGGAATAATCAGAGTTGTGTGTAAAGAGAAATATATACAAAGATTCTCAAGGCAGTGTGGTTTACAGTAGTAAAAATTGAGAGTCAAAATAAATGCCTAGCAGTAAGGGCTAATATGTCTTCTAGAATAAAGAAGTTCTTCTCAGTTTATTAAAAATGATGGTGTAGTTATATATTCATTGGCATGAGAGGTGTTATTAAGAAATAAACTATAGCTGATACACACACGCACACACCAGAAATACCACAGTGATACTAATGGTTCTCTGAGGGACTTTTCCCTTCCATGTTTTCTAATTTATCCACAATGACCATGGATGACCTCTGTGATTGTTTTCTGTTGAAAGAAGAGGGGAGTGCCGATGTACTTACCTTAAACATTTGAGTCAGTTTGGAAGCCAGCTCAGTCTTCTGTTACAGAAAAACAGATTTTGTTTCTAAAGCTGATTCTCCGTGTAAGCACCCCAGAATGATGAAACTCCCAAACGCTGGCTACTGTCTCCTCAAGGTAAGCACAGCTGAAAAAGTTAGAGTCTGGCCTCCACAAACCTCTTACCCTGATGGCCCATTTAATTGCTCTGCCTCAATCCTAAAATAGACACTCCCTCTTTTTTTTTTTTTTTTTTAAGTTGAAAGGTACTATTCTTAGAGGCCTCTTCTGATGTATTCGAAAGAAAATGACCATTTGCAAACCCCTGAACTCCTGTTGTTTTTAATCTTCCATGCAATTCTGTTGAATATTTGTTGTGTGAAATAACTGTGTAATAAAAATAGAAAGCTTATTTCCTATCTTCTGGTATTTATCATCTCCCCTGTGAGTAGCAGTTTTCCTCTCCAAGCCGGCCCACTTTTTTTCCAACTAATTAATTTTGGTAGAGGCAGTGGGGGTGCTATCTATTTATTGAGAAACTTCCCTGTGCAAAGCAGTGGGGTGAGGGCCCTGGGGGCCAGGAAGGCAGCATACATGTACTGGCAGCAACATACTTTTATATAGATCATCGCATTTAGGCTTTACTAAAGCCCTAAAATGCAGATTTTTTTTTTTTT
>SJYV01001825.1:0-21233 GCA_006410875.1 Neotragus pygmaeus
CGATTTGCCAGGCAAGAGTGCTGGAGTGGGTGCAGCTGGATTTGGGCGCCTGCTTCTGCATTCAAAGACCGGCATTATCACATTGTGAAAAATTCCACCATATACTCAAGAGAGATTGAGAATAAAAAAGGCAAATAATATTTTAGCATTTAATCATCTATTTTGAAATTGACCTCATAGATCTGCTGAAAAGGTCCCCAGACCACACTCTGAGAATGCTAACCTAGACAATATTAACTAATACAAACAAGTTCTTTAGGATTCCTGATGCTGGCCTCCCCCTGCCTCCCGGCCCCGCCCAGGCTGTGAAGCCTGACATTGGGCTCAGAACTCTCATTCCCACTGAAGGACCTCTGCAATATAATTATTATCCAGCCTGTGAGTTGCCCACCCAGGGTTGGGGGTCAGTCTTCCCCGGTGGGCCAGTGGTAAAGAATTCCCCTGCCAATGCAGGAGACCTGGGTTCCATCCCTGGGTCAGGAAGATCCCCTGGAGAAGGAAATGGCAACCCACTCCGGTATTCTTTCCTGGAAAATCCCATGGACCAAGGAGCCTGGCAGGCTGTAGTCCATGGGATCGCAAAGGGTCAGACATGCCTGAGCAACTGAGCACACACACACACCCGGGCGGCAGGGGGTCGCGGGATTTAATTACATTACGAGTCCATCCCTCCTACCTGTCTCACTGTGGTTCCTTCTTTATGTCTTTAACTGTAGAAGATCGTTTCTGGCAGGCCCTTCATCAGTGGTTCTTCTCAGATAGTTGTGATTGTGGTGCTTGTGAGAGGAGGTGAGCTCAAGGTCCTTCTGTTCAGCCATCTTGCCTGCTCTCCTCTTCCTCATCTTAAAAGGCCACCAGTCCTAAAGGATTAGGGACCCACACTTACAACCTCATCTAACTTTAATCACCTCCCTCAAGGCCCTATCTCTAAATATAGTCACATTGGGCATAGGACTTCAACCTATGAATTTTAGACTGGGGTGCAGAACACAATTCAGTCCATAACAGGAGGTGAAAATTGAGAACCGAGATCGTGAGGGGGAAAAACAACAAAGGTAAAGAAAGAGGTGAAGCAACGTGCTATCATGTGTCACCAGGCTGGCTGCTGCTTCATATAAAACTTCAGAAAAACAAAAGCAGGCTGGTCAATGCGTGGCAAATTGGACTCTACCAGAAGGACCGCAAGAAAGAATCCCATCTTGGACTATTCTGTGGTAGGAAGATGCTACTTGCCTGAGTCCCTGCCCCAACTCCCGTCTCCTATTTCCTATTAGTCAAGGTTCACCCCCACGGAAAGCTCACTCACCACATGACTGGGTGCTGTCAGCAAGCCTTTCAGTGCATACAGGAAGGCTAGATTCCATTCTGTGTGATGTAGCATTTCATCCAAGCCCAGAAGTTAGGGAGGGACACAGCCTGTGAGACTCCAGGCCTGGGGTCTTTTAGTCAGACCAGCCAGCCCAACACCTGCAGCAAAAGTGGTGGTGGAGGGGGTGCAGTCTCTGAGTTAGAAGCAAAGTATCAGCTGAGACAGAGATGTCTGATGCAGTAATTGGCATTTGTAGAAGATTTAGAACTACTATTACACTGTTCTAAGTACAGAGGTGGCTATCCTAAACTCACATTTCCTGAATGGACCACAATCCTGAAGGTCATTGAGAAAGTGCATCTTGATAGTCATGGAAAAACCTGGTGTTCTTCAGTCGCTAAGTCATGTCCAACTCTTTGTGAACTGCAGCACACCAGGCTTCCCTGTCCTTCACTATCTCCTGGAATTTGCTCAAACTCGTGGCTATTGAGTCTGTGATCCACTGCAAATGAAATGTATTAAAAATATCAGGGCTTCCCTGGTGGCTCAGATGTAAAAGAATCTGCCTGCAATGCAGGAGACCTGGGTTTGATCCCTGGGTTGGGAAGATCCCCTAGAGGAGAGCTTGACAACCCACTCCAGTATTCTTGCCTGGAGAATCCTTATGGACAGAGGAGACTGGCAGGCTACATCCATGGAGTTGCAAAGAGTCAGACATGACTGAGTGACTAAGCACAATGAAAATATTTAATAACCGAATAGTATAATTCATTCAATATGAACAGAGGAGTCTTAGCCTTTAGCAAATGTTATGTTTGATATCTTCCATATCCAACTGTTAATACTGGTTACTACACTGTATCCTACAGATTTGTTTAAAAACCAGTGGAGTGAGTTATACTACAGTTTTTCTCATGAAATGTGAAATTTATCAGATGGCTGTGAAAAAAGTGTGAGAACTCAAGATATATTCAGAATGGCAGTCAAATTGAGAGCTGTTTTATCTCATCCAGGTAATTTTTAATTGAAGTGACATTGGACAGTGCCTTGCGAGATGACATGGCTTATGCTTATTACAAGGCCACTATGCTCTTGCTATTTTGAAGAACAAAAATATATGAGCCCTACTACTTGACACTCAGTAGTAAGATTGAGTCATGATTGCCTACTATAGCCTTAAATACTGAACTGTGGAACATCTTCATTGCTGTTGAACCTTTTATGAGTTTTCAAATTTACTTATTCCTGTTGTATTCATTGTTAGAGTCAAGGTTTATCATGTGACTTGTCAGGCATATGTGTGTGGTTGTGTGTGCTTTGTATTTAGGGAGCAGAGTGGTTATTTCAAGTGGCTTATAGAAGAGCAGGCATGCTCAGCTGACAATATTAAAATTTCCAAAGGATGGAAAAATAGGTATATAAGTTGTCACCTCCAAAACAAGCTGGAGTCATTGACAGAATAAACAGGGATAGCCAGGAGGCTGTAGGCACAGAAGCAGCGTTCCCAGAGGCATCAACAGCTATAAAGCATTACCTGCAAGTTCCGTGAACCAGAGGCAGAGAATTAAGATGGTGGTTCTGATGGCCAGAAGTCACACAAAACTCTGAGATCCACACAAACATCATGTCTCCTTGATTAGAAATTTGTTCTTTTACTGATACCCAAGCACCCATGCAAAGAGAGAGCCAGCTCATTGGAGAAGAGCCTGATGCTGGGAAAGATTTACGGGAAAAGAAGGGGGATGGCAGAGGAGGAGGGGGTTAGATAGCATCACCAACTCAAGACATGAATCTGAGCAAATTCCAGGAGATGGTGAAGGACAGGGGAGCCTGGCGTGCCGCAGTCCATGGGGTCGCAAAGAGTTAGATATGACTTAGTGACTGAACAGCAACAAGCATCCATGATCTCCAAATATCAGTCTACAGCCCCATCTTCCCTACCAAGTTCCAGACCATATATTCCACCTCAAAATCCTCATGCCTCAAAATGTGTCTATCAGAAGTCTCACCATTGCTTCATATTTCCTATCTTTGTTGATGATATTGCAATCCATTTGTTCTCTTTAAGTTAGCCATTTAATTTGTCCTTTCAAAGGTGTTTTTTGTCGATATGCACTGGGGACATAACAGTAAACACAGCGAAGTCCCTTCCCTTATGAATCTCGTTTGTGTTGGTGAAATGGACTATAGCTAAAATATGCACGAGTGTGTGTGAGAGAGAGAGAGACAGAGAGTGTGAGTACCAAGCTCTCTGGGAAACAAACAAAGCAGAGTAAAGAGATAGTGAATGATAAAACATGCTATTTTATATGTTATCAGAAAAATCCCAGTATTATTAAATTCCTGTCTCATCCTTGCCTCCTATATCCAACTGGTCATTAAGGCCAGTCATTGATATCCCTGCCTCTGCTGTCTCCCCTCCATCTCATTCCATTTTCCATGCTTCCATCTGAGTTATTCTTTTAAAATTCAGATGGCTGTTTCTATTTACTATTATTGATGTGACAGTCACAGTTTCATCCATCCTCAACAGCCATCCAAAGCTCAACATTCAGAAAACTAAGATCATGGCATCTAGTCCCATCACTTCATGGCAAATACATGGAGAAACAATGGAAATAGTGGCTGACTTTATTTGGGGGAGCTCCAAAATCACTACAGATGGTGATTATAGCCAGGAAATTAAAAGACGCTTACTCCTTGGAAGAAAAGTTATGACCAACCTAGACAGCATATTAAAAAGCAGAGACTTTATTTTGTCAACAAAGGTCCATCTAGTCAAGGCTATGGTTTTTCCAGTAGTCATGTATGGATGTGAGAGAGGGATTATAAAGAAAGCTGAGTGCCGAAGAACTGATGCTTTCGAACTGTGGTGTTGGAGAAGACTCTTGAGAGTCCCTTGGACTGCAAGGAGACCCAACCAGTCCATCCTAAAGGAGATCAGTCCTGAATATTCATTGGAAGGACTGATGTTGAAGCTGAAACTCCAGTACTTTGGCAAAGAACTGACTCATTTGAAAAGACCCTGATGCTGGCAAAGATTGAAGGCGGGAGAAGAAGGGGACAACAGAGGATGACATGGTTGGATGGCATCACCTACTCAATGGACATGAGTTTGAGTAAACTCCAGGAGTTAGTGATGGACAGGGAGGCCTGGCGTGCTGCAGTCCATGGGGTCACAAAGAGGTGGACATGACTGAGCGAGTGAACTGAACTGACTGATATTTGTCTTTCTCTGCTGGGCTTGCTCACTTAATACAATAATTTCTAGGTCCATCGATATTGCTGCAAATGGCATTATTTTCTTTTTTATGGCTGAGTAATATTCCATTGTGTTTTCTTTTTCCATTCATCTTTATTTGTTTTTCTGTTTGGACACAGGTTGCTTCCATGTCTTGGTTATTGTAAACAGTGCTGCTGTGAACATTGGGGTGCATTATCTTTTCAAATTAAACTTTTCATCTTTTCCAGATATATGCCCAAGAGTGGGGTTACTGGATCATATGGTAATTAAATTTTTTAGCTTTTAAAGGAACCTCCATACTGATTTCCATAGTGTCTGCACCAATTTACATTCCCACCAACGGTGTAGAAGTCTTCCCTTTTCTCCATGCCCTCTCCAGAAATGATCTGTAGACTTCTAAAATGATGCCTAATTCTGACTGGTGGGAGGTGATATCTCACTGTAGTTTTGATTTCCACTCATCTAATAATTAGTGATGTTAAACATCTTTTCATGTGCCTCTTGGCCATCTGTGTCTTCTTTGCAGAATTGTCCGTTTAGATTTTCTGCCAATTTTTGACTGGGTTGTTTTTGTTGCTGTTGTTGTTATTGAGTTGTATAGTTGCTTGTATATTTTAGAAATTAATTGCTTGTTGGTTGCATTGTTTGCAAATACTTTCTCCCAGCCTGTGGGTTATATTTTTGTTTATGGTTTCCTTTGCTGTGCAAAAGCTTATACATTTGATTAGGTCACATTTGTTTGTTTTTATTTATATTGGCTTTGGAGACTGATCTAAGAAAACATTTCTACAATTTATGCAGAAAATGTTTACCTACATTCTCTTCTAGGAGTGTTAAGGTGTCATGTTTTAAGTCTTGGAATTTTATTAAGTTCTATTAACAAACCCTTGAGAATTGCTGAGGGAAAGATTGAGGGAGCATCAGAAAGATCACTGAAAATAGTCATTTACACTATCAAGAAAGTGAAAAGGCAACCCACAGTGTGAGAGGAAATATTTCCAAATAATGTATTTGACAAGGCATTTGTATCCAGGATATATTTATTACAACTTTTTCATCTCAACATAAAAAGAAAAACCACCCAACTTTAAAAAAAATATGCAAAAGATTCAAAGGGCCATTTCTCCAAAGAAGATTACAAATGTCCAATAAGTACATGAAAAGATGTTCAGTTTCACAAATCTTTACAGAAATGCAAGTCAACCACAATGAGATATAATTTCACATCAATTAGGTGGCTAAAATTTAAAACAGATAGAAACAATTGTTGATAAGGATGTGGAAAATCTGGAATACTCATACACTGCTGAGTGGGAATAAAATGGAGCAACTACTTTTAAAAAGCACTTGATAAAATATTAAAAAGATCATATAACCCAGCAAGTCCATTCCTAGGAATATTTGCAAGAGAACTGAAAACATACATCCACACAAAAACTTGTGCATAGATGTTAGCTAAAGAGGAGAAATAAATCAAATGTTCATTAACTGATTAATAGAATGTGGTATATTCATAACAATAGATTATTGTTTGTCAATAAAAGTAATGAAGTATTGATGCATATGCAACATGGAGAGTCCTCAAAAACAGTATGCTATGGGAAAAGTCAATTACAAATGGCCACATATTGTATAATTCCATTTTTCAAAAATTCCAGGATATGAAAATCTTACAGACAAGAAGTAAACTCCTGGTTTCAAGAGGCTTAAGAGAGCAGTTTTGTGAGGGTTATTTGGCAGTAATAAAAATATTCTAGAATTAGATAGTGGTGATAATTCCACAACTTTGTGACTACACTAAAATCTACTGAATTAAACACTTTGTACATTAAATTTGCCTTAAATAACAACAAAGCTATAATTTTAAAAATAGTCCTTAAAATGTTTATAAAGGGAAAAAATTATAAAATTATTGTTAGTACTGCCATTGGTAATAAAATTCCAGAAGAAAATATATATCAAAATTGGTGAAGTCCATCCTCTGACCTGGCTTGCCTGGAGGCTCAGTAGTAAAGAATCCACCTGCCAGTGCAGGAGACAAGTGTTCAGTCCCTGGGTTGCGAATATCCCCCTGAGAAGGAAGCGGCAACCCACTCCAGGATTCTTGCCTGGAGAACCCCATGGACAGAGGCGCCTTGCAGGCTACAGTCCATGGGATCACAGAGTTGGACGCAAACCTACAGCAATCAATCCTCTGACCTATTCACCTCATGACAAATAGGTTCAGCACCGGGGACAGCTCCCTATGTGTGCCATCTTTTCAAAGGTAGCTTACAAAAGGCTACCAAAATCCTGTAAAAGTTTCCTAACAGTGACATTTCTCCTCTGCTTTTCTTCTTTTCAACACTGCCATATATTATGGCAGTTATGCTTACCTTTATTTTTACATTTTTGTGAGCAATTGACCAAGGATTGTTATGTCCCAGGCACTCACTCAACATGAGATTTAGACAAGTCACTTGCCTCTGTTAACTTCTTATCTAACACTTGTGAATAATTATACATGCATGATATACTAAGACAATTTGTGAAATAAATCATATGACTTGTTTTCATGAAAGGTGTTTTTATTACTGAATTACTTCTCTTTCCAAGGAAACTGCATCACTCTGACCAGTCACACCTAGGAGTCCCAGTCATTCTGAGAAGCTGGGAGATGGATCTTGAGTTCAAATATTTTCAAAAGCAAAATCTTCCCATTTACATTGCATGATGATTCTTTACTTAACCCCTTTTTCTTCAGTGATTTTCTTCAGCTATAAGCTTATCTGCAAGACAGCTATTCTTCTGTGGTGCACAGAATTTCATCAGTAAATTTTTCTTTTCCTTAATGACATCCCACCTGCCTCTACTCTTCTTTGAGGTTTAATTTAAACACGCTGTATCATTTCATATCACCAAGCAACGTTTATTATGTTTATAATATCTTTTTTCCAAATGTATTAATGTGATTTCTTTCTGGTTGTTCCTTTAGAGCCTTTATATATTAAAAAAAAAACCCAACCCATAATAATTAATATACATTGTTGTTCAGGTGCCAAGTCATGTCTGACTCTTCCCAATCAAATGGACTGCAGCACAGCAGGCTTCCCTGTCCTTCACCATCTCCTGGAGCTTACCCAAGTTTATGTCCGTCGCATCAGTGATGCCACCCAACCATCTCTTCCTCTGTCATCCCCTTCTCCTCCTGCCTTCAATCTTTCCCAGCATCAAAGTCTTTTCCATTGAGCTGGCTCTTCTCATGAGGTGGCTGAAGTATTGGAGCTTTAGTTTCAGCATCAGTCCCTCCAGTGAATATTCAGGGTTGATTTCCTTTAAGACTGATTGGTTGGATCTCCTTGCAGTCCAAAGGACTCTCAAGAGTCTTCTCCAACACCACAGTTCAAAAGCATCATTCTTTGGCACTCAGCTTTCTTTATGGCCCAACTCTCACATCCATACATGACTACCAGAAAAATCATAGCTTTGACTAGACAGACCTTTGTCGGCCAAGTGATGTCTCTGCTTTTTAATATGCTCTCTAGGTTGGTCATAGCTTTCCTTCCAAGGAACAAGCATTTCTAAATTTCATGGCTGCAGTCACCATCTGCAGTGGTTTTGGAGCCCAAGAAAAGAAAGTCTGTCATGGTTTCCATTGTTTCTCCATCTATTTGCCAGGAAGGGCTGGGACTGGATGCCATGATCTTAGTTTTCTGAATGTTGAGTTTTAAGCCATCTTTTTCACTCCCTTCTTTCACTTTCATCAAGAGGCTCTTCAATTCCTCTTTGCTTTATGACATAAGAGTGGTATCATCTGAATATCTGAAGTTATTGATATTTCTTTTGGCAATCTTGATTCCAGCTTGTGCTTCCTCTTGCCCATTATGTTGAATGTTATGTATACTCCCATTTCCCTTATAACAGCATAATTCCATTTCCCCTTTCATTCTTTGTGCTGTCATTATTATACATTTTATTTTTGCATAAGCTATGAACCCAATGTGTTTGTTATTTTTGCTTTATATAGTTAATTACTCTCAGAAGAAATTTTAAAACAAAAATACTTTTGTATTTACCCACATATTTTCCATTTCTTGTACTTCTCATTCCTTTGTACAGATCCAAGTTCCCATCTAGCTTTATTTTTCTTCTATCTAAAGAATATTCTTTAACATCACTTACAGAGTGGTGCTAAATGGTAAAGCCTCTCAGCTTTTGTTTGTCTTAGTAAGTCTTTATTTCACCTTAAGGTGAAATTTTTAAAGAAGATGCTTGCTGGATACAGAAGTCTATGTTGACAGTATTTTTTTACTCTACAATTTAAACATGCTGAACCATGGTCTTATGACTTGTATCATTTATGGACTGTGCTCTCATTCTTGGAGAAGGCAATGGCACTCCACTCCAGTACTCTTGCCTGGAAAATCCCATGGGCGGAGGAGCCTGGTAGGCTGCAGTCTATGGGGTCGCTAAGAGTCCGACATGACTGAGCAACTTCACTTTCACTTTTCACTTTCATGCATTGGAGAAGGAAATGGCAACCCACTCTAGTGTTCTTGCCTGGAGAATCCCAGGGACGGGGGAGCCTGGTGGGTTGCAGTCTATGGGATGCACAGGACACGACTGAAGCGACTTAGCAGCAGCAGTAGCAGCAGCAGCAGCTCTCATTCTTCTCTTTATTCCCCTGTACATCATGTGCCTTTTTCCTCTGGCTGATTTTAAGATTTTGCTCTTTATCACTGTCTTTCAGAAACTCAATTTTGATGTGCTCTGATGTGTGTGTTCATGTGTGTTTATGCTACCTGGGGTTGCTTAAGGTTCTTAGATTTGTGAGTTCGTTTTTTTTTTTAATTTGGCAGTTTTTCAGTCATTATTTCTTCATATATCTTTTTGTCTCCCTCTCCTGCCAACAGACACTTTTCTTGGACTCTAATTAACATGTAATGAACCACTTGATACTATTCCCAGATCACTGAGATCTTATTTATCTGTTTTATGTTTCAGATTGTTTCACTTGTATTGCTACATCTTCAAGTTCACTGATCTTTTCTTTTCCCACATCTAAGCTGTAGTTAGTCCCATCCAGTGTATTTTTCCACTTCAGATATCTTAATTTTCATTTTTAGAAGTTCCATTTGGTTCTTTATGTCTTCACTATATCTCCTGACTATATTCCTATTACTCAAAGATCCTTAAACATGTTGAACATATTTGTAATAGTTATTTCCATGTCTTTGCATCTTAACTACACCATCTCTGTCATGCTGAGCCTTTGTCTATTGATTATTTTTATTTTTCTTGTTATGTGGTCTTATTTCCTGATTTTTGGCATGTCTAGTAATTTTTTTGGATGTTGAACATTGGATTGTTAGATCATTGAACTCCCCTATCCTCCTTTTGAAAAACTGTTGGTTTTATCCTAAAAGGTTATATAGTTATATAGGTGTGACCTCTGGGTCTCCTGGACAGTCACTTTGGATGCTGGGTATCTTGAAGGCATAATCTGAAAGATCCATAGCTTGACCTTGATCTGAAAAATCCTTGGTAAGAGATTCATAAAGTCCTCTCTCTGAGACCAAAGAGTTGCTGTGAGGGGATATGGAGCTGAGTTTGCCTGCAGTTGCATGGAGGGACCAAACGTGTGGCTGGCTGCTGAGAAGCAGAATGCTCCTGTAAAGACAAGTGGCTGTCAGACAGTGGATCATTAATCACAAAGTCAGTAATTCAGTGTGATTCTCTCTGTGACAAGGACTTGACAGGTTTCTGGTCTGCCACATGGATGATGCTGAGCTCCCTGGTCCCTGTTAGGATACCATGGCACTGAAGACTGCGTCTTCTTAGGGCCATCAGCCTACAAATAGCAACTCTGAGGCTTTGCTACACTTACTGAAGTAGCTATCCCTCATCACATGTCTTTGCTTATATTCCTGAAATGTATAGAAGTTACTACATGGTTTTATGTTGAGAGACTCCTTTCCAGGTCATATTTGAAGAAGCCTATTTTGCTTCACTCACTTGAAAATGCTTTTGGTTACAATTTTTCATCATTGCCCTGTGTTCAGCACAATAGCTGACTTTGAAAATCTCATCATCTGGGGATGATTTAAGAGGAAAGTAAGGGAGACGGCTTGGAACTATTTCAAATCATGTCACCATATGTATTTACTTTTTCCTGAGCTGGGTAAGTAACTATGGGTTTAGCACCAACAGTATCTGTCTTATAAGATGCTTGATTCTTCCCACATGGATATTCAACTTGGTGTCTCAAGTTATTAAAATGAAGCTTTGAGTCTGACTGCTCTTGTTATTGTGAATTTTACAGCATTCTTCAACACATTCACCCATTCCGTTAGGTCTTGCCAATCATTAGTTTATAGAAACTATTTCTTCTTCTCTCTCTCTGTTTTTAAGCCCAACTTACCTTGGCTTAGTTTAGTTGTTTTGTTAACCTGTGAAATGTAGGTAAGTTTAATGCCTCCAGCACAGGTTGGTCCAGAAATAGATTTAGTGGATATTCACTTACTGCACCAAGCTATCTTTTCTGATATTCACCATGAGGCTCTTCAAAGATTTCCCACTGTTGTTATTTACTTAATGTCTAGGAAGCCACAAACGTGATCTGACCAATGAGAACAACCAGCAGCTTTACCCTTCTGTGGTCCTGGGTTCTCTGTGCTGTCCCCTGGCTCCAGGCTGTATCTTAACAAATATCCTGTAGAAGCAATAAGAGGTGGGGGCGGTGGGAGGGGAGAACTTCCCTGGTGGTCTAGTGGTTAAGAATCCTCCTGCCAGTGCAGGGGATATGGGTTCGATCCCGGTCTGGGAAGATCCCGCATGTCGTAACTGAGTCCTTATGGTGCAGCTACTAAGCCCCCATGCCGCAAGTACTGAGTGCATGTGCTGCAGCTACTAAGCCCCCATGCCACAAGTACTGAGCTCATGTGCTGCAGCTACTAAGCCCCCATGCCACAAGTACTGAGCTCATGTGCTGCAGCTACTAAGCCTATGGGCTCCAGAGCCCGTGCTCCACAAGAAAAGCACTGCAGTGAGAAGCCTGTGTTCTCCCCAGCTAGAGGAAGCCCGTGTGCAGCAACAAAAAACCTGTGCACTGCAACGGAGACCCACCCAGTCAACCATAAATAACAAATTTTTTTTTTTTTAAAGAAGCATAGGGAAAATAATATCTCATTACAGTAAACATTAATCTGTGGTAGAGCTGTTGGGAATTCTGTAAGTGGGCTGCCAGGCAATCAGAGTTAGCCTTGGTACTTATGCTTAAGAGTGCAGAAGCCAATTTCCACTGCCGGTGAGAATTTACTATCTAGGGCACAAAGAGAACAACAAATTAAGGAAGTCGTCATGGAACCTGGAGGAAGCAGACAATGTCAAATTCACCCTTTACAGCGTGGAATTCAAGTACTGGAGCCAGAGTACTTTAAAGAGCTAGCCAACCGCAGGTCAATACGGTATTGTAAAGTAAAATAAAGTAAAAATAAAATTAAAAAAAAAAAAGTTCGGCTGAAAATGCACATAGGTGAGGTTTAGAGGACAAAGAAGAACCGTAAATCTCTTTCCATCAGAACGCTGCAGAAAAGCTCAGGAGACTTGAGGTCATGTTTCTAAAGCAGCACGTGTGTGTCTTCTCAGCTATTTATCTAGACAGATCAGTAGCAACAAACCTGCCCGAGAAGGGATTACTCTGGACACCTGTAACTTTTTTCTCCTATCTTCCCTCCAACCACTGAGAGAACTGCCTCGTGAGGCCAACCTTGTGTGATTGTCACCCTAGCCTGTGATACCACCACATTTGTCTTTATTCTCCAAAGAGCTCGTTAACATTTCTATAAGTGAGATGCTAATTGTTACCAACCTTAAATACCAGGTGCTCTGAATGCCGATTCTTCTGTGCACCTGAGCTGTGAAAAACCCCATGTGTATTTAATGGCTTGAGGCACGGCCTGATCACACCAAATTCCCAGGAAACGTCAAATCTATGCTGCAGGCACCCAGGCCCCCTACCCAGGTCACAGCTGATTGGTTAGAGCCGTGCACGTGGTTCATCAGCCATCGCAGGTTGAGCCAATCAGATTCTACTTCTCAGGCTTTTTTAACTCATGAACTAAGCTGCAGCTTCCCTCAGTGGCAAGAGCAGCCTTGTGTGCCCAAAGAATGGAGAGCAGGAGACGGAGGTGAAGAGAGACAAAGAGAAGAAGGGGAAGAGAGAATCACTTACAGAGTGAGGCGGGAAATCTGGAGCAATGAGACCATCTCTCCGTGACTCGTGAGAGATGCAGCTGGAAACTCTAATTCTTGGCTCTCAGGCCCCAGGCGCGCCTTCCAGGAGGTCTGGCTGTACTTCCCGCCCTGTTGGTCTGTGGAATTCTCCTTATCAAACTGACTTAAGTGGTTTTCTGTCCTTACCACCAAACAGCTGGAACAGAACCCAAAATATGTTAGAAACATATTTCTTGCATTTTTGGCAAGACTGACTGAGGCTCGGGCAGTATTTCATATTAATCATAAAACAGCAACTGAAGCTCATAAACATTTGTCATTCTCACTAAAACCCCACACAGAATTGAAATTCACGGATGTGCTCAAATCTCTTCCCTGTTAGAGACATCGAACCTGTGCCCCCATTAGCCCGCCATGCACAGGGTGTGTGAAGGCCGAGCACAGTGTCTTTCAGATGCATGAAGACCCTCAGTAACCAAGGCGCAAAATGGATGTATCCGGTGGAGAAGAGACCTTACAAGCCACCTGATGTTTGAGAACCCACTCCTGTCCCATTTGCCACCAGAAGTTATTTGCTCTGTGCTGGTGAAAGCTTCCAGGCCTTCATTTTTCCTGATTTCAGTCATGCATGCCGAGGGGTGCGTCCTTCAGCTTCAGGTGATAAACACCCAAGCAGGGCTCCGGCGTACCTGCCATGGCTTTGTGGATTCAGGCTGCTCTGCCCTTGTGGCCTGTTTGCCACACCAGCCCCACCCTACCCCGCTGCCTCCCGCCTGGGACCTGCCTGGAGGCTCTGCGGAGTCCAGGCTGGGGTCAGGCCTCTTCCACAGCAGAGGGAACATGGGACGTGTGTTCTCCGGACATCTTCAGGTTCTGTTCACTCTTAGGAGTCTGTGACCCCAATAAGTAATGTTCTTTCATGAGCCATATTTGTTTAAGAACCTGTTACTCAATGAACTAGATGTTGTTGGTTAATTTTAACCTCACTGCAGATAAAATGTTAGCCATACTTGATTTGACCTCTTATGTCTATTGTGGCCATTTCATAGGTCACTTTGACTTGATGCATATGTTGAGGTATCACTAAATTCAGAAAGCTTCTCTCCCCAAGACTCCATCTAAAAGCTTGGTCTCTTCAAGTTTTGGATCAATAAAAAAGGAAGGAAGGAAGGAAATCATCACACTATGACTCTTTGCTTCTTTAAGAAGGCTAACAGCTGCACATGGCTTTCATTAACAGCTTGTGATTTGGAATTCATTTGCTATTATTATGTGAGCACTGGTCTAGTCATGGTGACGTAAGACCCACACTCCTTCCCGCAGGAGCTTGAAATCCAGTAAAGAAATAAATGTGAAGATTCTTGTTAAGCATAAAGAACTGAAATCAAAAGGAGGTTCTTGCTAATTTCTGCTGAGAGAAGGTAGAAACCCATGGAAGCCTTCTCAAAAAGTAGCAAATGTAACTGGGACTGTCTGATGACTGATCCAAGGAGCTCTGCCAAGCAGAGGGTCATGACTCAGAAGAGAGACCCCAGCCCCCACGCACCTCTTCAGTCAGGTGTCCTGATCAAGGCACACACCGGACAACTCCACACAGTGGCCTTGGTTGGCCTAATAGCATAACAAAACAAAAGCACTGCCCTCTCATGCTGGCAAAGTCCCAGAAAGATTACATCAGAATACATTGATTCTTGCCTGAAACTCTTGTTTCAGTGCACTCTATAGACGAGTGTCACATTGCAAGCTCTTTCTGCTTGTCTGCAAGAATGTGTATAGGAACTGAGAGCAATTGTTGAGAACCTCATAGCAATCCGATCTCAGTGCAACATTTTACTTTTATAAAAGTGCCCATCTGCCAAGAATGGGAAATTCAAAAACTGGGTCCATCACCACACTCACCACAGACAGCTTAGCAAGCACTGCTCTGCCACAATGTTCAAAGGGGAAAAGGCACTTTACTTCCTGCTTTAAAAAGAGAATCGTGTGACATTTCTTCTTCCTGTTCAGTGCATGGAGTGTCTTCAGTGTCCTTGCATGAAGACGGGGACTCAGGAGGGACAACCAAAAACGCAATTAATAACATACCCGGTCTCACAAGCAGACTGAAGTGTCCACTCTTACCCTGTGAAATATAAACCAGGTGGAAAATTAATTTCTCATTTACCACTTTATGACTAATGTATTAAACGCAGGTCAAATATACACCAGTGCTGAGCTTTGAGCTTTTCCTTTAATCATGCTTAATTACACCTAAGGCTAGCTCCTGAAAAGAGAAACATATTTATCTTTCTTATTTAGCTATATGAATATTTTATAACATTTTCACCAAATATCTCATCTTTTTTTTTTTTAGTGTGATACAGTGTGTGTGCTCAGTCATGTCCAACTCTTGCAACCCCATGGATTGTAGCCTGCCAGGTTCCTCTGTCCATGGGATTTTGCAGGCAAGAATACTGGAGTGGGTTGCCATCTCCTCCTCCAGGGAATCTTCCAGTAAGTCATAAATGTGTCTACTTAGAATCACACACGGAAAGTTCCAGAATATTTGTGCAGCTTTTTAGGTTTTCACCCCCGTAGTCGGTTTGCACCAACTCCTTCTCATTAGCTAGCCCCGGAGCCCTTCCCACAAAGCCGGTCCAACAGAGAGGCCAGCACCCACAGGAAGTCGTGGACATGCTGAGAGGTGGACATAAGCTGAGACTGGCAGGTACATGTGGTGGTTCCCCAGTTGTTTCCCAGATTCTGTCTTTGGGGATGACGGTGATAACAAAACATGGGGTCAGCGAAGTCTCAAGCTTTTGGGTTTGTCCATATAGACGTGCTGATGTATGCTAAGGAGCAATGGAGTCAAGTTGTATGCTGTCCATGAAGCCCCCTAGCGTTACTGGCTTGACCTTCACTCCACCTTTTCAAACTCAAGGGTGAGCAAAACAGAACAACGCTATACTCATAGTTTTAACTACCAACCTGTATTTGGTCCTGTCTAGATGTTCCATCTGAGGTTTTATAAGTTAGAAGCAAGAAATATTCTTTGTTTACAAAAAGGCTATTTCAGTGGAAACCATATTTCTGTACTTCAGGAATGCTTCTTAGAACCCATCCCATGTTTAAATAAGCTGTTGTTGTTTAACCTCTAAGTCATGTCTGACTCTTCTGTAGCCCATCAGGCTCCTCTGTCCATGGGATTTCCCAGGCAAGAATACTGGAGTGGGTTGCCATTTCCTTCTCCAGGGGATCTTCCTGACCCAGGGATCTAGCATTTAAAAATGGTGCTAATTTATATGTAGCTCCTTCTAATTAGTTTGTTACATTCATCATACAACTTAATTAAAAACAAAAACACCCAATACCTCATCCCCTAAAATCTTCTGGTTTGATGTTTTCCCCCAAACACAGTAACTACTGAAGAGTCTTATTTTTTACTTTCATTATGATCATATTTAAATGTTTTCACAATTTGGTCTTGCCCCTCTATTTAAAGAATCCTTTTCCCACCCTGCCCCATCCCCCAGCACGGTTAAGGATAAACATCATGGGCTGATAACATGACAAGAGTTATACGCTGCCCATGCCATGCTAAGTTGCTTTAGTCATGTCAGACTCTGTGTGACCACATGGACTGTAGCCCGCCAGGCTCCTCTGTCCATGGGGATTCTCCAGACAAGAATACTGTAGTGGGTTGCCATGCCCTCCACCAGGGGATCTTCCTGACCCAGGGATCAAACCCAGGTCTCCTGAATTGCGGGCAGATTCTTTACCAACTGAGCCACCAGGGAAACCCAAGGGTTATGAAAACCCATAGATGCAGGCAAGGGCTGTAGAGATCAAGAAAGGCTGTAGAGATCAAGAAAGGCTGTAGAGATCCTGCTTCGTGTGGCTCTCAAGGTATTGCGAAGCCCCTGGGTCTGAGCTTGAAAACTCTTCAGCTCTTCACCCAGAGGACAAAATCACAGCAGGCCCAACACTGGCTTATGTGGTAAAGGCAGGTGAGTGTCCCCATTACAGAAGAATCTAAATGTTAGTTTCATAGACTGTAGCATTTAACATACCTTTTTATTTACAGTAAACATATGGAAACATGAGAAAACATTAGCATCAAACATGTTAATAAGTAAGTCATTCTTAGAAGGGGTTTGTAACTTTGAAATAGTATCCCATTAGCCAGGATTTTAAAAGTTACTTAGTATTTGCCAAAATAGAAAATGGGACTAGCAAAGTACCTCCAAAATAAAGACTGCCAAAATAAACTGGAAAAATATTTCCAAAATAGAGACGACCAGAAGTTAGTGAGCCTGAGTATGTTAGTTGTCTACGGTTGCTGTAACACGAACCACAAACTTAGCAACTTTACAACACGTTTATCATCTCACAGGTCTCTAGGTGAGAGGCCTGACACGGGTTTCACGGGGCTAAAATCAAAGTGTTGCAGGGCCTCATTGCCGCCTGAGGCTCTAGGGGAGAACGTGTTCTCTGGCCTTTTCTAGCTGCCAGAGGCCACCCACGGTCTTCGGCTTGTGGCTCCTTCATGTAACTGCAGTAACGTCCTCCTTGTAGCTGCTGCAGTGAACAAAACCGACTGCCTTGCATCTGTCTCTCACTGTTCGTCGCTTCCTCCTATCTCCCCCTGACTGATACTCTCCCAAGTCCCCTCTTCTACTTTAAGGATCCTTGTGATTACGCTGGGCCCACCTGGAGAACCCACACCACTCTCTCTATGTCAAAGNCTATTCTGAAGGAGATCAGCCCTGGGATTTCTTTGGAAGGAATGATGCTAAAGTTGAAACTCCAGTACTTTGGCCACCTCATGCAAAGAGTTGACTCATTGGAAAAGACTCTGATGCTGGGAGGGATTGGGGGCAGGAGCAGAAGGGGACGACCGAGGATGAGATGGCTGGATGGCATCACGGACTCAATGGACGTGAGTCTGAGTGAACTCCGAGAGATGGTGATGGACGGGGAGGCCTGGCGTGCTGCGATTCATGGGGTTGCAAAGAGTTGGACACGACTGAGCGACTGAACTGAACTGATATGCTGATATGTTTGCTGCTGTCCAAAGGTCTCTCAGACTCTCTACATGTCATCAATTCTTCCTCTCTACTCTTTTTGAATCGGTCCCAAACTAAGATTGCACGCTTGGGCTACAAAAGCACACATTATCCTGTTCATCACCTACCAAGTCTAATGAAAACACTGTTGGACCTAGGTTTTATCCTTCTATTCCAAATCAAATAAATCCATCCTCTAAAAGGGAACTGCTTGTTTATATGGCTTACTCTGCTCTAGTTAAACTACCACACTCACGAAGCCCCTGGCAGATGTAGATAAAAGAAATGTGAATTTATGTTTATCACTTCTTTCTTAGCTTTCTGATCAATTTCTAGAGCCCTCCCCCCAAAAATGGTTACTTATGAAACTTCTGTCCATAATGTACGTATTATCTTGGAAAAAGGGACTGTGAGAACAGAGGGATGGGGAGATATTATTTAATAGGTACAGATAATGAAAAATTCTGGACATGGATGATAAACAATGGTTATTCAACACTGTGAATGCACTTAATGCCACTGAATTGTAAACTTAAAAAAAGGCTAAATGGCAAATTTTACATTATATATATTTTACGACAAGTGGAGGGGAACATGCATTACAAATTATTTCTCTCATCTCTCTTTTTCTTCCATTCAATTTTCAAAAATGTTAGAGAGGAATACAAGAAAAAGAAGTCTTACAGGAGCAGTCTTCAGGAAAGTCTGCTAAATATACTAAGGATTTGCTTTAGGATACGTGGCATATTCATGGAGTTGTGCAACCATTATGACAATCAAATTAGAACACTTTTATCACCTAAAAGAAACTTCATACCATTAACCGTCACTCTGCAACCCCCTGTTTTCTTCAAACTCCCAGCCCTAGGCAAACAATCTACTTTCTCTTTCTATAGATTTGCCTGTTCTGGACATTTCATATAAATAGATTCATACAATATGTATTCTTTAGAGACTGGTTTCTGTCACTAAGCACAATATTTTCAAGGTTCATTCATTTTGTAGCATTAATACTTTACTTCTTTTTACTGCTAAATAATATTACATTGTATGTCTATGTCACATTCTATTTACCCATCCATTGATCAGTCAAAGTACATTTATTTGGCTTGCCCCTATTTTCTAGCTATATGAATAATACTGCTATAAACACTCATGTACAAATTTTTACACAAACATATATTTTCATTTTTCTTGATTATATACCTCCTAAGAGCAGTTCCCTTAGGAGACAATTGACCAATCAAATGGTAACTCTTTTCCAAAGCAGCTGCACTGTTTTACGTCCACACCAGCACTGTGCGAGGGCTCTCATTTCTGCTCACTGGCCATTGGTATATTATTTCCAGAAAGATATCTATTCAAATGCTTTGCTCATTTTAAAATAAGGCTATTTATCTCTTTATTATCTAGCTATAGGAGTTCTTTCAATATTCTCAAAACACACACAAATGAATGCAGGTAAAAGCAAATGGTGAGAGCTAAGTATGGTCGGAAGCCTAGTTAACAGTCAGGTGTCACTGTCGATACCCTGGTTCTGACATTTTATGCCCGCTATGTAAGATGTCACAGTTTGGGGGAACCTGGAGGGAACTGGGTGAAGGGCACATGGATGTGTCTGCAACTTACTGTGAGTCTATAACTATTTCAAAATTAAAAGTTAAAAACGTAGAGTATGCCACAAGCTTTTAAATTTCTCTCGTACTCATTGGTGACAAGTGGTATCTTGGTATAGTTTTGTCTTTATAACTTTTAAGTTATGCTGGATTGTATTAAAAAGACTGCAGTGGTTAATGTCATGGATTTATCACTTTAAGCCCTTTCCCACTGATGTTTGACCTTAACTGTAGTGGTTTTTTCTTGTCCATCTCCATCTTAGGAACTACAGCTGACATTATGTTCACTTTTGCTATTTAACAAGTTCAATCTATAGATTTTATACCAGTTGTATATACTTTTTTCTGTGAAATATTTTATCCTTGCCCATTTTTCTATATAAAACCAATCTCTTATAAGAGCCTCTTATCTTTCATGTATTATAACTCTGTACCTCTCTTTGCAATACAATTAGTATTGGGTACTCTATTTCATGATGCTAATACAGAAGCCATCGAGCAAAAGGGCTCATTAATCTTGGTGAGTACCAAAACCTCCTAAAACTATATAGGCTTCTTTGAATCTTCTCTGTATGAGCTTCACAAATATAACAACAACCAGACACTTTTGAAAAGACTGTCTCCAGTGCATCATCACCTTGCCTAAAATATCAAATCAATACCAAAGATATCCCAAATCAGTTGTCCTAAGACTTTATTTTCACTAATATTATTAAAGCAAAGCACTTTAATCGATACAAGGTGGATAAGGCTTTACCATATGAACAAAAAGATAGACAAACACCACAGGAACCACTAAATTAGTATGAATTACACTTGTATTTACACTCAGGGCAAGAATAGCTCTAGTTTGTCATCATTCTGGAGTATTTTTCTTTGATTAGAGACTTTGCCACCTGCTAACTTAAATTACGTTACTTTAAAAAAGCAAATTATACTGTTTATGCTTTTAAATAAAACATGGAAGTAACATAGGCAAAATGGACAGTCAACCAAATCTATTCCTCTTTAATGCAGTTACATACAGTGATCCTGCCACCATCAAATGATACTAATCAATTCAGCATCAGAAAGATGGTGAATCAAATTTTATATACTATCCCTGTAAACACGAAAATATCTTTACTGAAGTCTCAATGGATTTAAATAGCAAAAGTGAACATAATGTCAGCTGTAATTCCTAAGATGGAGATGGACAAGAAAAAACCATTACAGTTAAGGTCAAACATCAGTGGGAAAGGGCTTAAAGTGACAAATCCATGACATTAACCACTGCAGTCTTTTTAATACAATCCAGCATAACTTAAAAACAGCTCTGTACTCCAACTGAACTATTTATCAGAGACAAAAATGTCTTCTTGACAAAAAACAGATTCATGTTAATAAAAGAAGGCAGTATTATACTGAAGAAATCTTACTGCTTTAAAAAAACTACTTATGATTCCTTAAAAATGTACTTAGCAACTTCTCATTTATTTTCTGTCTTTTAATAGAATTTTAAAATCAATCAAAATTTCAGAATATAAGTAGGAATGGAAAGAGATTATGCTCTCAACAAATAATAGATAAAATTTCTCAGGTTGAGCAACACTTTCAATTTTTTAACTTTTAAAAGCTAACATTTTATTATTTTTATTTCCTAATGAACTACTTCAGTTGTTTCCAATGTTAACAATGTACTTCTCACAGAAAAAATAAACTTTCATATAATCTACAATCCATTTCCATATTCCAAATGTGAGAATTCCAATTTAAAGTTATAAAGATTTAACAAAGAACTGGTGGGGGGGGGGGGGGGGGGAAAA
>SJYV01001826.1:0-11192 GCA_006410875.1 Neotragus pygmaeus
AGTTTGAGTGAACTCCGGGAGTTGGTGATGGACAGGGAGGCCTGGCGTGCTGCAATTCTTGGGGTCACAGAGTTGGACACGACTGAGCGACTGAACTGAACTGAACATGATAGAAAGAGCCTAGTACAGTAATCTGATACCTGCCTGCTCTACCAGTTCTGACCGCCTCCCAAGATTGTTACATGAGAAAATAAAACTCTTTCTTAAATCATTGTAGTCTCTTGTGGAACAGCCTGGAGTGTTATATACTTAACATTGTAGCACCATTATACTACCACTATGGCATTAACAATGAAGCTCCTGTTACCCTGACTACTTTGATTCAATATTTTATTGGAGGTCCTAGCTATAGAAATAAGGCAAGAAAAAGAAGTATAAGGCATTCAATTCAGAAAAGAAAAATAAAAATCTTATTTTGCAGATGACATATGTAGAAAACTAAAAGAAAGTGAAAATGAAGTGGCTCAGTCGTATCTGACTCTTAGCGACCCCATGGACTATAGCCTACCACGCTCCTCCATCCATGGGATTTTCCAGGCAAGAGTACTGGAGTGGGTTGCCATTTCCTTCTCAAGAGGATCTTCCCGACCCAGGGATTGAACCCAGGTCTCCTGCATTGTAGGCATATGCTTTACCATCTAAGCCACCAGGGAAGTCCAAAACTAAANCCTCCATCCATGGGATTTTCCAGGCAAGAGTACTGGAGTGGGTTGCCATTTCCTTCTCAAGAGGATCTTCCCGACCCAGGGATTGAACCCAGGTCTCCTGCATTGTAGGCATATGCTTTACCATCTAAGCCACCAGGGAAGTCCAAAACTAAAGATGTAGAAAATTAAAGATGCCACCAAAAATTGTTGGAACTAATAAAAGAATGCAGTAAAGTTAGAGAATACAAAATCAGTACACAAAAAATGGCTGAGTTTCCATATACTAGTAATAGATAATGATAGAGAAATTAGGAAAGCAGTCTCATTATAACTGCATAGAAGCAGAATAAATTTAACCACAGAAATTAAAGATCTATACACTGAAAACAGTATGTCTTTGAAAGAAATTGAAAATGACAGAAATGGAAAATAGACCATATTCATGAATTTGAAGAATTAAACTGTTAAAATGATGATACTACTCAACACTATCTATAGATTCAGTGCAACCCCAATAAAAAATCACAGTAGCATTTTTTCACCGAAATAGGAAAAGCAATTCTTAAATTTGTGTGGAACCACAAAAATCCTTGAACAGACAAATCCAGATAAAGAACAAAGCTGGAGAAAACACACTTTCTGGTTTCAAACTATACTATAAAGCTTAATAATCAAAACAGTACAGTTCTGGGATAAAAACAAACATATAGAGCAATGGAACAGAACAGATAAGTCAGAAATAAATGCACACATATGTATCAACTAATATTTGACAAGGGAGTTAACATTCAGTGGGGACAGGGTAGGGTAGTCTCTTCAATAAATGGTAGTGGGAAGACTGGATAAATACATGCAGAAAAGTGAAATTGCACCCATATCTTACACCATTCACAAAAACTGACTCAAAATGAATTAAAAACTAAAGAACCGAAACCATAAAGTTCTTTGAATGAAACATAGGGAAAAGCTCCATGACCTTGGTCTTGGCAACTTTTTTTTAAGCATCAGCAAAAGCAAGTGACAATGACAAAAATAAGTGGGACTATATCAAAATTTAAAAGCTTCTATGTGGCAAAAGAAACAGTTTAAAACAACTGAAAATATTGGCAGAAGACCTGAATAGACATTTTTAGGAAACAAACATCCAGATGGCCAACATGTTCATGAAAAGGTGCTCAATACCAGTTTTAACCAGGGAATATGGAATATGGAAATCAAACCCACAGTGAGATATCATTTCTCACCTTTTAGAATGGCTGTCATCAAAAAGAATAGAGATAATGTGTTGACATGAGAAAAAGGAACCCTTGTGCACTGGCGGTGAGAATGTACATGGTACAGCCAAAAAAAAAATTTTTTTTTTTTTTTTGAGAAAAACAGTGTGGAACTTAACAAACTAACAATATAACTAACATACACATCTGGATATACAAAGGCAATTACAGAAATATTGAAAAGATATCTGTACCCCCATGCTTACTGCAGTGTTATTCACATAAAGTAAGACATGGAAACAACTTAAATGTCCCTCAATGACATTTACCTGGTAAAGAAGAGGTTGTGTGTTTGTTTAAATTACACACAATGGAATATTATTCAACCACGAGAAAAAGAAAATCCTGCCATTTGTGCCCACTTGGATGGATCATGAAAGCATTATAAGTGAGACAGAGCAAGTCCATATCACTTACATGTGGACAAAAATTACTGATGGTTACTAGGGAGTGAGGGGTAGTGGGATGGGGAGATATTGGTCAAAGGGTGCACATTTCCAGTTATAAGATGAGTAAGTTCTGGGGATCTAATGTACAACATTGTGATTATAGTTAATAGTGCTATACTGGTTTATTACAAATCACTAAGAGTAGAGTTTAAATATTCCTCACAACAAAAACAAAATGGTAATTATGTGATGTGATGAAGGTGATAGCCAACAATGATAGTAATCAAATTGTCATATATAAATATCAAAAATGCATCATGCATCTTAATTTACACAATATTATAAGTCAATTGTATCTCATTAAAATTGAAAATCATTAAATTAAAAAGAAACAATATCACAGAAAATAAGGTCTTAGGAATATATATTAATAAAACATGTGCAGGACAATTATGAGAAATTGATGAACATCACTGAAGAAGGTTCAAGGCCTGATAAAAGGAGATAGGTGCCACATTCATGACAGGGTTATTTATTATAAGGATGACAATATTAGCTTAATGCAGTTTCACTTGAAATACCTGCGAAGTTTTCATGAAACTTGACAAGCTAATTCTCAGTGAAGTTCATATGGTAAGGAATAGTTCATGAACAGCTAAGGAAATTGTGAAGAAAAGGTAGAGGATGTCCTATTAGGTAACAGTTTTGTGAAGAAAAATAGTCTGGACTGGTACAGGGATATATAAAATCTCTATTTTTCAGAGACTTCCCCCTGGAAAACCATCTGATCACTGATTTTTTTTTTTTCATCTTCTCCTTTTCCTGTTTTAATTTTGTATTATAACTCTTTATGCATTCACGTATTCATTCATTCAACAAATACTTACTGAGTTACTTATTGTGTGAAGGTCTACACCATGTGCACCCATCCCTTTCTTAACATGCCTCCAAATAATGGCTCCTTGCCTCCCTGGTGAGTCCCAGCTTTTCTGAGTTTACCCACACTTTTCTGAGTTGCCACACTCCAGCCTACGTTTGCAACAGCCAATCTAATCCCAGGTCTTACAGCTGAAGCCTGAGCTTCAGCACCAAGCCTTCACCCACGCCGATGGCCTACCATCTGCCCCTAATGTCCTAGAAGTGCACAGACCCTTGTTGTCACTACAAGACCTGCAAGAAGTCACCAACCACTGTCCTAAGAGTGTGCAGGCCACTGCTGCCACTATGAGACCTGCAGTAAGATGATAATTGCTGCCCCCATTGTCCTAGGCTCACCCCTCATGAAAACACCAAAATCACAACCAACTGGTAAACAACCATTGACAAAAGAGATTGGAACATACCAAAAAAGATATTTTACATCCAAAGACAAAGATGCCACAACTAGAAAGTAGGAGGAGCACTTCAGTCAAATCCCATATCCACCAGGTAGATGAACCATAAACTGGAAAATATTTATATTCCAGAGATTCACCCATGGGAGTGAGAGTTGTGAACCCCATATCAGGCACCCCAGCCTCAGGATCTGGCATTGTGAGGATCCCCTAGAGCATGTGGCTTTGAAGACCAGTGGGGCTTGAGTGCAGGAACTCCACAGGGCTGAAGGAAACAGAGTTAACTCTTGAAAGGTGCACACAAGGTTTCATGTGCACTGGGAACCAGCACAAACCAGTGACTCCATAGGAGCCAGCATTAAACCTACCTGCTGGTTTTAGCAAGAATCCTGGGGAAGCAGGGATCAGCTGTGGCTCATTGTGGGGTCAAGAACATTGGTGGCAGAGGCCCCAGGGAATACTGATTGGCATAAAGTCACCACTTTGGCATCAAAACCTGGCTACAACCAACAGCGTGCAAGCTCCAGTGTTGGGATGCCTCAGGCCAAACAACCAACAGGGTGGGACAGAGCCCCATCCATCAGCAGATGGGTTGCCTAAAGTTGTAGTGAGCTCACAGCCACCTATAAACACACCACTTGACATGACCACCAGAGGGAGAAGATCCAGCTCCACCCACCAGTGGGCAGGCACTAGTCCTTCCTAATAGGAAGCCTGCACAAGCTCCTGAACCAACCTCAACCACCAGGCAGCAGACATGAGAAGCAATAGGAATTATGACCCTGTGGAAAGGAAATCACAAACACAGAAAGTCAGACAAAATTAGATGGTAAAGGATAAGATAAAAACCTAGAACACTTAATAGGCAATCTACTTGAAAAAGAACTGAGTAATGAAAGTAAACATGCTATAGGATTTGGAAAAAGAATGGAAGCACAAACCAAGAATATACAAGGTAGGTTTAATGAAGAGCTGGAAGACTTAGAAATGAACACTATATAGTAACTGAAATGAAAAATTAAGAGGGACTCAGTAGCAGAATAAATGAGGCAGAGAACAAATAAGTGAGCTGAAAGATAGAGTGGTGGAAATCACTGCTGTGCAACAGAGTAGAGAAAAAGGAATGAAAAGAAATGAGGACAGTCTCAGAGACTTATAGGATAATATAAATGCACCAACATTGGCATTATAAGGTTTCCAGAAAGAGAAGAGAGAGAGAACCTAAGGAAATATTTGACAGTTATAGCCAAAAACTTCCCTAACATGGGAAAGGAAACACTCACTCCAGTCCAGGAAGTGCAGAGAGTCTCAGGCTGGATAATCCAAGGAGGATATTAACTAAACCAAGGCCAAGACATATTAATTAAACAAGGAAAAGACAATCAGAATATATTAAATGCAATGAAATAAAAGCAACAAATACCATACACAATAATACCCTTGAAGATATCAGATAATTTTTCAGCAGAAACTGCAGGCCAGAAGAGAGAGGCACAACACATATAAAGTGATAAAAGGGGAAAATCTATCCCTTTTAAGAATACCCCACCAAGCAAGGTTCTTGTTCAGATTTGATGGAGAAATTAAAGGCTTTATATTTATAGACAAGGAAAAGCTAAGAGAATTCAGCACCAACACCAAACCAGCCTTACAATAAATGCTAAAGGAATTTCTCTAGGTGGAAAAGAAAAGGTCACACTTAGAAACAAGAAAAAATTATGAATGGAAAAGCTCAGAGATAAAAGCAAATATACAGTAAAGATAAGAAAGCATCCAGACACATATGAGAAAGTCTGCAATCATGAGGAGAGTACAAATGCAGAATATTGGAAATGCATTTGAAATTAAAATGCAACATAAAGCAATCTTTATACATATATATAGACTGCTATATTAAAACCTCATGGGAACCACACTCCAAAATTCTACAACAGATAGAGACACAATAAAGAAACAGCATTCCAACACAACACGAAAGATAGTCATCAAATCCCAAGAGGAGAGAACAAATCCAAACAAAAAATGACAGTAAGAACATAAAAATGACAACTACCTTAAATGTAAATGGATTAAATGCTCCAACCAAAAGACACAGACTGACTGAATGGATACCAAAAAAAAAAAAAAAAAACTCTCATATATATGTGTCTACAAGAGACCTACTTCAGATCTAGGGACACATACAGGTAGAAAGTGGGGATTAAAAGAAATCATGGGTAGCATACTCAGACAAATAAGCTTTAAAATAAAGACTGTTATGAGGGATAAGGAAAAACTACATAATGATCAAGAAATCAATTCAAGAAGAAAATATAAAAATTGTAAATATACATGTACCCAACATCAGGCTTCCCTGATGACTCAGCCAGTTAAGAATCTGCCTGCAATGCAGGAGATACAGAAGACGTGGATTCAGTCCCTGGATTGGGAAGATTTGCCAGATGTGGAAATGGCAACCTACTCCAGTGTTGTTACCTGGGAAATCCCATGGACAGAGGATCCTGGTGGGTTACAGTCCATTGAGTCACAAAGAGTTGGACTGAGCTCACTCATGTCCGAGTCTTTGAGACCCTATGGACCGACTGTATTCTTCCAGGCTCCTCTGTCCATGGGATTCTCCAGGCAACAATACCAAAAGGTGCCATTTCTTCCTCCAGGGGTTCTTCCTGATACAGGGATTGAACCTGCACCTCCAGCATTGGCAGGTGTGTTCTTTATCACTGAGCCACCAGGGAAGCTCCTGGAGCACCTCAGCACATACAGCAAATGCTAACAGCTATGAAGGGGGAAATGAACAGTAACACAACAGTGGGGGATGTTAACACCCACTTACATCAATGTAAAGCTCTTCTAGGCAGAAAATAAGTAAACACAGGCTTTAAATGACAGACCAGATGGACGTAATTGATATACCCATGGGACACAATAAAAGCACCTCTAAGAGAGAAGTTTAGAGCAATAAAATGCTACATCACGAAAGAAGAAAAATCCAAAATAAAGGACCTAATCTTATACCTAAAGCAACTAGAGAAAGAACAAACAAAACCCAGAGTTACTAGAAGAAAAGAAACCATAAAGATCGAAACAAAAGTAAATGCAATAGAGAACAGAACAATAGAAAAGATCAATGAAACTAAAAGCTAGTTTCTCTGAAAGGATAAACAAAATTGATAAACCTCTAGCAAGACTGAAGAAAAAAAAAGAAGATGGCTCAAATCAATACAATTAGAAAGGAAAAAGAAGGTACAACTGACATTCCAGAAATGCAAAGGACCATAAGAGACTAAGCAATTATATTCCAACAAAATGGACAGCCTAGAAGAAATGGACACATTCTTAGAATAGTTAACCTTCCAAGACTGAACCATGAAGAAATAGAAAATATGAACAGACCAATTACAAGTATTGAAATTGAAAATGTGAATAAAAAAAATTTTCCAGGACCAGATTAATTCAATCAAACATTCAGAGAAGAGTTAACACCTCCCATTCAGAAGGCTGTCTTTTCACCTTACTTATAGTTTCCTTTGTTGTGCAGAAGCTTTTAATTTTNGGCACACAGACCGGACTCGGCGCAGAGTGACCAAGGCACACAGCCTGGACATCGAGCAGGGCGACTGTGGCACACAGCCCGTACCTCACTGAAGGCCGACCGCAGCACACATCACAGACCTTGATGCAGGACAACCCTGGCACACAGTACAGACCTCAAAAAAAGGCGACAGTAGCACACAGCCCGGAACTTGGCGCAGGGTGACCGTGGCACACAGCCCGAATCTCAGTGAAGGGCCACCGAGGCACACAGCATGGAACTCGTAGCCTGGACTTTGGCGTAGGGCGAACGCGGCACACAGGCCGGACTGGGATGCAGGGTGACTCCAGCACACATCCCGAAACTCACTGAAGGGCAACCATGGCACACATCCCGGACCTTAATGCAAGGTGCCCCTGGAACACAGCACAGATGTCGGTAGATGTTCACTGCGGCACACATCCAGGATCTCGTCGCAGTGTGACCATGGCACACAGCCCGGATCTCAGTGAAGGGCGACCACGGTACACAGCCCGAACCTCANTTAATGCAAGGTGCCCCTGGAACACAGCACAGATGTCGGTAGATGTTCACTGCGGCACACATCCAGGATCTCGTCGCAGTGTGACCATGGCACACAGCCCGGATCTCAGTGAAGGGCGACCACGGTACACAGCCCGAACCTCAGTGATGGGCGACTGTGACACACAGCCCAGAAATCTGTGCAGTGCGACCATGGCACAGTGCTTGGAACACATCGCTAGCCAATCCCGAACACAGCCCACACCGTGGAACAGGGCGATCGTGGCACACAGGCCATACAACAGCACAGGGCGACCACGGCACACAGGCCGGATCAAGGCACAGGGTGACCACGGCACACATCATGGACATCGAGCAGGGCGACCGCTGCACACAGCCTGAACCTCTGTGAAGGTTGACCATGGCACACAGCCCGAACCTCAGTGAAGGGCGACCATGGCACACAGCCCAAAAATCTGTGCAGGGNGTTGACTGCGAAACACAGCCAGGACCTCAGCGCAGGGCGACCACGGAAATCAGGCTGGACCTCGTCGCAGGGTGACCACGGCACACAGCCAGGACCTCGGTAAAGGGCAACTGAGGCACACAGCCCGAAACTGAGTGAAGGGCGACTGCGTCACACAACCCGGAACTCGTCGCTAGTTGACCACAGAAAAAAGCCCAGACCATGGAGCATGGTGACCATGGCACACAGCCCGAACCTCAGTGAAGGGTGACCATGGCACACAGCCCAAAAATCTGTGCAGGGCCACTGTGGCACAGAGCTTGAAACTCGTCACTAGCCAACCGCAGAACACAGCCTGGACCTCCGCACTGGGTGATCGCGGCACATAGGCCGGACCTCTGAGCGGGACGAGCGCAGCACGCAGCCTGGAAATCTGTGAAGGGCGACTGGAGTACAGAGCACGGAACTTGTCGCTAGCCGACCACAGAACACAGCCCGGACCTCGGCACAGGNACTGGGTGATCGCGGCACATAGGCCGGACCTCTGAGCGGGACGAGCGCAGCACGCAGCCTGGAAATCTGTGAAGGGCGACTGGAGTACAGAGCACGGAACTTGTCGCTAGCCGACCACAGAACACAGCCCGGACCTCGGCACAGGGAGAACATGGCAAACAGGACGGAACTCATCTCCAGTCGATGTCGGAACACAGCCGAGACCTCGGCACAATGGTACCGTGGCACACAGCCCGAAACTCCGTTCAAGGCTACTGTGGCACATAGACCGGACCTTGGCTCAGAGCGACGGTGGCACACAGCCCGAACCTCAGTTAAGGGTGACCGCGGCACACAGCCCAAAAACCTGTGCAGGGCCACCGTGGCACAGAGCTTGGAACTCGTCGCTAGCCAACCGCGGGAGACAGCCTGGACTTCTGCTCTGGGTGACCGTGGTGCACAGGCTGGACATCTGTGTGGGCGAGCGCGGCACACAGCTTGGAAATCTGTGCAGGGCAACTGAGGTACAGAGCTCGGAACTTGTCGCTAGCCGACAGCGGAACACAGCCCGGACTTCGGCACAGGGGGTAGGTAGCACATAGGCCAGACCTCGGTGCAGTGCGACCGTGGCACACATGCAGACCTCGGGGCAGGGCAACTGTGGAACACAGCCAGGATTTCAGCTCAGGCTGACAGGAGCAAGAGCCCGGACCTCGGCTGAGGGTGACCGTGGCACACAGTCCGGAACTTGGTGCAGGGCCACCACAGCACGCAGCCCGAACCTCAGTGAAGGGCGACTGCAGCACACAGCATGGAACTCATCACTAGCCGACCGCCGAAAACATTCCAGACCTTGGCACAGGGAAATGCGGCACACAACCCGGACCTCGGAACAGGGCAACCGTGGCACACAGCCCGGACCTCTGCAGAAGGCTACCTCGGCACACAGCCTGGACCTCAGAACAGGGCGACCGTGGCACACAGCCTGGACCTCAGCACAGAGGGAATGAGGCACAGAGCCCAGAACTCGCTGCAAGTCAAGGGCGGAACACAGCCTGGACTCGTCACAGGGCAACAGCGGCACACAGCCCGAAACTCAGTGAAGGGCAACCGCATCACACAGCCGGCAACTCATCACTAGTCGACCGTGGAACACATTCCGGACCTCGGCACAGGTTGAACGCAGCACAAAGGCTGGACTTCGACGCAGGGTGACCCATGCACACAGCCCGAACCTCAGTGAAGGGCGACTGTGGCACACAGCACGGAAATCATCGCTACCCAACCGTGGAACACAGCCCGGACCTCTGCACAGGGAGACCGGGGCACACAGCGCGGACCTCGGGAGATGGCGACAGCAGCGCACAGCCCGGATTTCGGGAGATGGCAACCGCAGAACACAGCCGGGACCTCGGCAGAGAGTGATCGCGGCACAGAGACCGGAATTCGTCACAAGCCAACCGCGGAACATAACCAGAACTTCGGCGCAGGGTGACGGTGGCACACAGTCCAGACCTTGGTGCAGGGCGACCGCAGCACACAGCCCAGATCTCTGTGTAGGGCAAATGCAGCACACAGGCCGGATCTCAGTGTAGGGCGAATGCGGCACACAGGCCAACTTCGGCGTAGAGCATCTATGACACACAGCCCGTATCACGGCGCAGGGCGACACTGACACACAGCATGGAACTCAGCACAGGGCGACTGTGGCACACAGCCCAGACCTCAGAGCAGGGCGACTATGACACACAGCCCTGACGTCAGTGCAGGACGACCACAGCAAACAGCCCGGACCTCAGCGCAGGGCAACTATGGCACACAACCCGGACATTGAGGTAGGTCTACCGTGGCACACAGCCCAAACTCAGTGAAGGGCCACGCAGCACACAGCCCAGAAATCTGTGCAGGGTGACAGCGGCACAGAGCCCGGAACTCATCGCTAGCCGATCGAGGAACACAGCCCAGAGCTTGGCGCAGGGTGACATGGCAAACAGGCTGTCCACATTGCAGGGCGAACACGGCACACAACTCGGATCTCGGAACAGGGCGACTGCAGCACACAGCCCAGACCTCTGCAGAAGGCTATCTTGGCACAAAGCCTGGGCCTCGAAACAGGGTGACCATCACACACAGCCCGGTCCTTGGCACAGAGGGAACGATGCACAGAGCATGGAACTCGTTACAAGCTGAGGGTGGAACCCAGCCTTGACTCATTGCAGGGCGACTGTGGCAGACAGCCCGAACCACAGTGAAGAGCGACCGAGGCACACAGCATGGACCTCGGCCCAGGGCGACCCTGGCACACAGCAGGGACCACGGAAGATGGTGACCATGGCACACAGACCGGACATCAGCGCAGGGCAACTGTGGCACACAACCCAGACCTTGGCACAAGGCTACCACAGCACACAGCCCGGAATTTGGTTCAAGGCTACCGTGGCACAGAGACTAGACCTTGGCACAGGGTGACAGCGGCACACAGCCCGAACCTCAGTGAAGGGAGACGGTGGCACACAGCCCGGAAATCTGTGCAGGG
>SJYV01001826.1:13304-24565 GCA_006410875.1 Neotragus pygmaeus
TCAGCGCAGGGCGACCATGGTACACAGCCCGGGCCTTTGGAAAAGGCTACCACAACACACAGCCCGGACCTTGGCAAAGAGGAACTGTGGCACACAGATGAGAACAGGTCACAAGCCGAGGGCAGAACACAGGCCGGACCTTGGCACAGGGCGACCGTGGCACAGAGGCTGGAACTCGGTACAAGGCTACCATGGCACACAGACCGCAACTTGGCACAGGGTGAACGTGGCACAAAGCCCGAACCTCAGTGAAGGGAGACCGTGGCACACAGCCCAGAAATCTGTGCAGGGCTATTGGGGTACAGAGCTCGGAACTCCTCGCTAGCCGACCATGGAACACAGCCCAGAACTTGGCGCAGGGCGACCACGGCACACAGTCTGGACCTCTGCAGAAAGCTACTGCAGCACACAGCCCGAAACTCAGTGAAGGGTGACTGCGTCACATAACCTGGAACTCATCGCTAACTGACCGCGTAACACAGTACGGACTTCGGAGCAGGGTCACCATGGCACTCAGGTCGGACCTTAGCACAGGGTGACAGCGGCACTTAGGGCAGACCTCGGTGCAGGGCGACTGTGGCAAACAGGCTGGACATCGGCTCAGGGCAACCCAGGAACACAGTCCGGACCTCAGCGCACGGGGACCACGGCACACAGTCCGGACCTCTGGAGCAGGCTACAGCGGCACACAGCCCGGACCTTGGCAAAGAGGAACCGCAGCACAGAGCCGGGTACAGGTTGAAAGCCGAGGGCCGAACACAGCCGGAACTTTGCACAGGGCGAACACAACACAGAGGCCGGACCTTGGCGCAGGGCGACTGTGGCACAAGGGTGGACCTCGGCTCAGGGCGACTGCAGAACACAGGCCGGACATCGGCTCAGGATGGCCACTACACACAGTCCAGACCTCAGCCCAGGGGGACCGCAGCACACAGCCCGGACCTCTGGAAAAGTTTACAGCAATACAGAGCCCGGACATTGTCAAAGAGGAACCACGGCACAGAGTCGGGAACAGGTGACAAGCCGAGGGCAGAAACCAGGCCGGACCTCGGCACAAGGCGATCGCAGAGCTTGGGACTCGTCGCTATCCAACTGCCGAACACAGCCTGGACCTCCACACTGGGCAACCGCCGCACACTGGCCAGACTTCTGCGTGGGGCGAGCGTGGCACACAGCCCGGAAATATGTGTAGGGCGACCAGGTTACAAAGCTCGGAACTTGTCGCTAGCCGACAGCGGAACACAGCCCGGACCTAGGCGCAGGGTGACCATGGTAAATAGGATGGAACTCGTCTCCAGCCGACGGCAGAATACAGCCCGGACCTTGGCACAGGGCCACTGAAAAACACAGGACGGACCTCGGCGCAGGGTGACTGCGGCACACAGCATGGACCTCGGCTCAGGGCGACCGCGGCACACAGCCCGAACCAAAGTGAAGGGCGACTGCGGGACACAGCCCAAAAATCTCTGCAGGGCCACCATGGCACAGAGCTTGGAACTCGTCGCAAGCCAACCACGGAACACAGCCCGGACCTCCTCACTCGGTAATCGTGGCACACAGGCCGGAACTCTGCGTGGGGCAAGCCCAGCACACAGCCCAGACTTCGGCACAAAGCTACCGCGGCACACAGCCTTGATCTCGGTTCAAGGCTACCGAGGCACACAGGCTGGACCTCGGTGCAGGGCGTCCACGGCACACAGTGTGGACTTCAGCGCAGGGGACCGTGGCACACAGCCGGGACCTCGTCGCAGGGCGACCGCAGCACTCAGCCCGGACCTTGGCAAAGGGCGACCGTGGCACACTGCCCGAAACTGTGAAGGGCGACCATGGCACACAGCCAGTAACTCGTCGCTAGCCGACCGCAGAACACAGCCCCGAACTTGGCGCAGGGTGACCGCGGCACACAGCCCGAACCTCAGTGAAGGGCGACTGTGGCACACACCATGGAACACGCCAATAGCTGACCGCGGAACACAGCCTGGACTTCGGAGCAGGGTGACCGCAGTACACAGCCCGGGCCTCTGGAAAAGGCTACGGTGACACACAACACGGACCTTGGCAAAGCAGAACCACGGCAGAGAGCCAAGAACAGGTCGCAAGCTGAGGGCACACAGACGTGGGGAGATTGCAACCGTGGCACACAGCCCGGACCTCAGAACAGGGTGACCGTGGCACGCAGCACGAACCTCAGTGAAGGTCGTCCTCAGCACACAGGACAGAAATCTGTGCAGGGCGACAGCAGCACAGAGACTGGAACTCATCGTTAGTCAACTGCAAAACACAACCAGGACCACAGCACAGTTCTAACGAGGCACACAACTTGAATATCAGTGCAGGGCTACCGTGGCACACAGCCCGAACCTCAGTGAAGGGCGACCGCAGCACATTGCCCAGAAATCTGTGCAGGGTAACAGCAGCACAGAGCCTGGAACTCATCACTAGTCGACTGTGAAACACAGCCAGGAAAAGGGCACAGGGTGACCACGGAAAACAGGCCGGACCTCGTCTCAGGGCGACCATGGCACACATCTCGGAACTCGGCAAAGGGCGACCAAGGCAAACAGCCTAAAACTCAGTGAAGGGCGACCGTGTCACACAGCCCGGAACTCATCGCTAGCTGACCGTGGAACACAGCCCGGACCTCGGCGCAGGGTGATGGTGGCACACAGGCTGGACCTCAGCACAAGGTAAGAGCGGCACACAGGCTGGACCTCAGCGCAGGGAGACCGTGGCACACAGGCCGGACCTCGGGGCAGGGCGACCGCGGAACATAGACCGGACGTCGGCTCAGGGCGACCGGGTCAAAACACCTGGAAATCAGGTCAAGGCACCCACGGCACAGAGCCCGAACCTCAGTGAAGAGAGACCAAGGCACACAGCACGGCCCTCGGCACAGTGCGACCCTGGCATACATCACAGACCTCGGGAGATGGCCACTGCAGCACACAGCCCAGAACTTGGTGCAGGGTGACTGCGGCACACTGCCCGAACCTCAGTGAAGGGCGACTGCGGCACAGAGCATGGAACTTGTCACTAGCTGACCATGGAACACAGCCCGGACGTCAGTGCAGGGTGACCATGGCACATATCCCGAACCTCAGTGAAGGGCAACCACAGTACACATCCCAGACCTTGATGCAAGGCGACCTTGGAACACAGCACGGACGTTGGCAGATGTTCACTGTGGCACACATGCAGAATCTCGCTGCAGTGTGACCGTGGCACACAGGCCGGACCTCGGCACAGGGCGACCGTGGCCCACAGCCCGAACATCAGTGAAGGGCAACCGTGGCACACAGCCCAGAAATCTGTGCAAGGCGCCCGTGGCACAGAGCTCGGAACATATCGCTAGCCAACTGCGGACACAGCCTGGACCTCGGCACAGGGCGACTGCTGCACACAGGCCATAACGCAGTGCAAGGCGACTGCGGCACACAACCTGGACCTCGGCACAGGGTCACGGTGGCACACAGCCTGAAATTCNCTAGTCGACTGTGAAACACAGCCAGGAAAAGGGCACAGGGTGACCACGGAAAACAGGCCGGACCTCGTCTCAGGGCGACCATGGCACACATCTCGGAACTCGGCAAAGGGCGACCAAGGCAAACAGCCTAAAACTCAGTGAAGGGCGACCGTGTCACACAGCCCGGAACTCATCGCTAGCTGACCGTGGAACACAGCCCGGACCTCGGCGCAGGGTGATGGTGGCACACAGGCTGGACCTCAGCACAAGGTAAGAGCGGCACACAGGCTGGACCTCAGCGCAGGGAGACCGTGGCACACAGGCCGGACCTCGGGGCAGGGCGACCGCGGAACATAGACCGGACGTCGGCTCAGGGCGACCGGGTCAAAACACCTGGAAATCAGGTCAAGGCACCCACGGCACAGAGCCCGAACCTCAGTGAAGAGAGACCAAGGCACACAGCACGGCCCTCGGCACAGTGCGACCCTGGCATACATCACAGACCTCGGGAGATGGCCACTGCAGCACACAGCCCAGAACTTGGTGCAGGGTGACTGCGGCACACTGCCCGAACCTCAGTGAAGGGCGACTGCGGCACAGAGCATGGAACTTGTCACTAGCTGACCATGGAACACAGCCCGGACGTCAGTGCAGGGTGACCATGGCACATATCCCGAACCTCAGTGAAGGGCAACCGCAGTACACATCCCAGACCTTGATGCAAGGCGACCTTGGAACACAGCACGGACGTTGGCAGATGTTCACTGTGGCACACATGCAGAATCTCGCTGCAGTGTGACCGTGGCACACAGGCCGGACCTCGGCACAGGGCGACCGTGGCCCACAGCCCGAACATCAGTGAAGGGCAACCGTGGCACACAGCCCAGAAATCTGTGCAAGGCGCCCGTGGCACAGAGCTCGGAACATATCGCTAGCCAACTGCGGACACAGCCTGGACCTCGGCACAGGGCGACTGCTGCACACAGGCCATAACGCAGTGCAAGGCGACTGCGGCACACAACCTGGACCTCGGCACAGGGTCACGGTGGCACACAGCCTGAAATTCAGTGAAGGGCGACTGTGGCACACATCTCGGGAATCGTCGCCAGCCAACCACGGAAAACAGCGNTCTGGTGTACCTGCAGGAAGGCTCGTTCGGAAAGAGATGGGGTTCCCATCTAGGGGATACTAGGAGCTATAGGTCCGCAGTGGCCTACTCGGAAGGCCGTCACTTCCTGCCTTCCTCGCGGGGCGGGGGGAGGGGGGGACTCGTGACTTTCCATCGAGGAATCCCAGGCACCTCAGGTGCCAGGATATACCCCAGGCTTAATCAGTTAAGCCTGATTTCGAACAGGATGCGTTTTTAATCTCTTGCAGTATCGTAGTTTACCGTGTCCTGTCTGAGTTCAGCAAGAACTGGATCCATCTTCACATACGCCTGCGGTGATTCTCCTTCACATACTTCTGTATGCTTTTGTGTCTCCTTAGCTGTGCCTTCACCATCTCAACTCCCAGGTCACCTCCTCAGTCCTGATTAGGAAGCAACAATCATTCCAAGCTGTGAATGCTTTATTAGTAGAGAATGATGTAAGTTCTGGCAGAAAAAGCGCACTCAGTGTTTGAAGCAGTTAAGAGCCAGGTATGAGGTCTCGACAGGTGACAATTCTCTGTAGCCCGGGCCAGCCTCGGGTGCTGCTGTGTAGATGGGAGATCCAACCGCAGAATGTGGCTTCTCGCCGATTTCGAGGTGCCCCCAGGACCTTGGCGGCAGGGGTGCGGAGGGAGCCCTAACTTCCCTGGGCGTGCGCCTGTGTGCTTGCCTCGCGCAGGCTGTCCAAGGCACGGGCCTGGCTTTCGTCGTCTACACGGAGGCCATCAAGGGCATGGCGGCGTCGCAGCTCTGGTCTGTGCTCTACTTCCTCATGCTGCTGCTGCTGGGCATCGGGAGCATGCTGGGCAACACGGCCGCCATCCTCACCCCTCTGACGGACAGCAAGGTCATCTCCAGCTACCTGCCCAAGGAGGCCATCTCCGGTGAGTGGGCCAGGCCCCGAGGCGGTGGGGCTCGGGGGGCCGAGCAGAGGCGCGGTCCTCAGGACGCACCTGCTCCCTGAGTCACTACCACGTCCTCCCGGGAGTCCTGCCGCAGCTCTGTCGGGCGCTCTGGGAACGTAATTCACTCCACATCTGGCCCTCCACATCATGGGCAAGTCAGGTGGTCACCCAGACTCCCCACCATGGCCTTCCAAACTCTCCAGGCATTCAGAGAACCTGCTTTTGTCTCTGCTGACCCAAGAATAACCATGACAATTTGTACCTTTCTTAAGCACCCTCTCAGTGACCCAGCACCGAGTCGAGCTACAGAGCCTTTCTCTGCTGAGAGCCCCTTCCCACAGCGTCCAGGCAGCACGCCCGCCCCAGCAGCCGCCTCTGCGCTGAATGCTGCCGTCTGAGGTTGCTCCTGCTCTCACACCGCACGTCAGTTATGTCGCACTGCACGTACCCTGTCTGTCGTCACTTAAACTCAGTCCGTGAAATCTACTCTGGTTCAGTTCAGTCCAGTCGACTCTGTGACCCCAGGGACTGCAGCACGCCAGACCTCCCTGTCCATCACCAACTCCCGGAGTTCACTCAAATTCATCTCCATTGAGTCGGTGATGCCATCCAGCCATCTCATCCTCTGTCGTCCCCTTCTCCTCCCACCTTCAATCTTTCCCAGCTTCAGGGTCCTTTCCAATGAGTCAGTTCTTTGCATCAGGTGGCCAAAGCATTGGAGTTTCAGCTTCAGTCCTTCCAATGAATATTCAGAACTGATTTCCTTTAGGATGGACTGCTTCGATCTCCTTGCAGTCCAAGGGACGCTCAAAAGTCTTCTCCAGCACCACAGTTCAAAAGCATCAACTTTTTGGCGCTCAGCTCTCTTTATGGCCCACTTCTCACATCCATACACTGTCGCAGGTAGTAATCATCTATCTCTTCTCTATGAAAAAAGCCATCGACAGCCCACACACGACAACGTATCTGCCCATTCTGCTCTCGGTGGACAAGCATGCCTCTCCACTTCACTCCACCACCCATCCGCTCCTCTCCAACCCACCGTGTCCGGAGGACCCTGGGACCCCCAAGCCCTGCCTCTGATGACACCATTCCAGCACATCCACAACGGCCCTCCAGCCCCAACCCAGCTCTGCCCCCGTCAGCACCCGCTAGCCTCTCTCCTCTCAGGAGCCAGCACTGTGCGGCTGCAGCTCCCCGCCGGCTCACAGCCTGCTCTCCCCTCGGGACGGGGGGTGGGGGGGTGCTCATGGCAGGTGGCAGTGGAAGGGGAGCCTGAGGGCCTGGTACTTTTTTGGGGGGANGACTGTGGAACACAGGCTGGACATCAGATCAGGGCGACCACGGCATACAGCCCAGACCTCAGTGCAGGGGACCGTGGCACACAGCCCAGACTTCTTGAGAAGGCTACCGCGGCACACAGCCCGGACTTTGGCAAAGAGGAACAGCGGCACAGAGCCAGGAAAGGCTCGCAAGCCAAGGGCGGAACACAGGCCGGACCCGGGCACAGAGCGTCCATGTCAAACAACCCAGACCTGGGGAGAAGGCGACCTCGGCACACAGCCCGGAACTCGGAACAGGGCAACCACGGCACACAGCCCGGACCTTTGCAGAAGACTACCTGGGCACACAGCCCGGACCTCGGAACAAGGTGACCATGGCACACAGCCCGGACCTGGGCACAGGGCGACCACGGCACACAGGCCGGACCTCAGCACAGGGTGACTGCGGAACACAGCCCGAACCTCAGTGAAGGGCGACTGCAGCACACAGCACGGAACTCGTCGCCAGCCGACCGCAGAACACAGCCCAGACCTCGGCGCAGGGCGATCACACAACACAGCCCAGAAATCTGTACAGGGAGCCAGCGGCACAGAGCCCAGAACTCGTCACTAGCTGACCACAGAACACATCCCGGACCTCGGCACAGAGCGACCATCGCAAATAGGCTGGACCTCGTCACAGGGCAATCATGGAACACAGCCCGGACCATGGCGAAGGGCGACCGTGGCACACTGCCCAAAATACAGTGAAGGGCGACCGCAGCACACAGTCAGTAACTCGTTTCTAGCCGACTGCGAAACACATCCCGGATTTCGGCACAGGGCGACCACAAACACAGGCTGGACCGAGGCACCGGGCGACCGCAACACACATCAAGGACATCGAGCAGGATGACCGCTGCACACAGGTTGAACCTCAGCGAAGGGTGAGCACGGCACACAGCAAGAACCTCAGTGAAGGGCGAACAAGGCACACATCCCTGACCTCAATGCAAGGCAACNACAGGGAGGCCTGGCATGCTGCGATTCATGGGGTCGCAAAGAGTCGGACACGATTGAGTGACTGAACTGCACTGAACTGAACTTCTTTAAATATTGTGGTGGTTTTTGCCATATATTGACATGAATCAGCCACAGGTGTACATGTGTCCTCCCATCCCGAAACTCCTCCCACCTCCCTCCCCCATTCCATCCCTCTGGGTTGTCCCAAAGCATTGGCTTTGAGTGCCCTGTTTCATGCATCGAACTTGAACTGGTGATCTATTTCACATTCGATAATATACATGTTTCAATGCTATTCTTTCAAATCATATCACCCTTGCCTTCTCCCACAGAGTCCAAAAGGTTGTTCTTTATATCTGTGTCTCTATTGCTTTAATGCATATAGGGTCNGCATCGAACTTGAACTGGTGATCTATTTCACATTCGATAATATACATGTTTCAATGCTATTCTTTCAAATCATATCACCCTTGCCTTCTCCCACAGAGTCCAAAAGGTTGTTCTTTATATCTGTGTCTCTATTGCTTTAATGCATATAGGGTCATTATTACCATCTTTCTAAATTCCATATATATGCATTAGTATACTGTATTGGTGTTTTTCCTTCTGACTTATTTCACTTTGTATAATATGCTCACATTTCATCCAGCTCATTAGAACTGACTCAAATGTGTTCTTTTTAATAGCTGAGTAATATTCCATTGTGTATAGATATCACAACTTTCTTGTCCATTCATCTGCCAGTGGACATCTAGGTTGCTTCCATGTCCTAGCTATTGTAACAATGCTTCAGTGAACATTGGGGTACATGTGTTTCTTTCAATTCTGATTTCCTCAGTGTATATGCCCAGCAGTGGGATTGCTGGGTCATATGGCAATTCTATTTCCAGTTTTTTAAGGAATCTCCACACTGTTCTCCATAGTGGCTTACTAGTTTGTATTCCCACCAACAGTTTAAGAAGGTTTTCTTTTCTCCACACCCTTTCCAGCATTTATTGTTTGTAGACATTTTGATAGCAGTCATTCTAACCAGTGTGAGATGGTACCTCATTGTGGTTTTGATTTGCATTTCTCTGATAATGAGTGATGGTGCACATCTTTTCATGTGCTTATTAACTGGCTGTATGTTTTCTTTGGAGAAATTCTGCTTAGTTCTTTAGCCCATTTTTGATTGGTTCATTTGCTTTTCTGATATTGACCTGCTTTATATTTTTAAGATTAATTTTTGTCAGTTGCTTCATTTGCTATTATTTTCTCCCATTCTGAAGACTGTCTTTTCACCTTGCTTATAGTTTTCTTTGTTGTGCAAAAGTTTTTAAGTTTAATTAAGTCCTATTTTTTTGTATTTGCTTTTATTTCCATTATTCTGGGAGGTAGGTCATAGAGGATCTTGCTGTATTTATGTCAGAGTGTTCTGCCTATGTTTTCCTCTAGGAGTTTTATAGTTTCTGGTCTTACATTTAGATCTTTAATCCATTTTGAGTTCATTTTTGTGTATGGTGTTAGAGAGTGTTCGAGTTTCATTCTTTTACAGGCAGTTAACCAGTTTTCCCAAAACCACTGTTAAAGAGATTATCTTTTCTCCATTGTATATTTTTGTCTCCTTTGTCAAAGATAAGGTGTCCATTCGTGAGTGGATTTATCTCTGGGCTTTCTATTTNCATTTAGATCTTTAATCCATTTTGAGTTCATTTTTGTGTATGGTGTTAGAGAGTGTTCGAGTTTCATTCTTTTACAGGCAGTTAACCAGTTTTCCCAAAACCACTGTTAAAGAGATTATCTTTTCTCCATTGTATATTTTTGTCTCCTTTGTCAAAGATAAGGTGTCCATTCGTGAGTGGATTTATCTCTGGGCTTTCTATTTTGTTCTATTTATCTATATTTCTGTCTTTGTGCCAGTACCATACTGTCTTGATGACTGTAGCTTTGTGGTATGGTCTGAAGTCAGTAGATTGATTCCTGCAATTCCGTTCTTCTTTATCAAGAGTACCTTGTCTATTCAAGGTTTTTTGTTTCCATACAAATTGTGAAACTATTTGTTCTAGTTCTGTGAAAAATACCATTGGTAGGTTAATAGGGATTGCAGTGAATCTATAGAGTGCCCTGGGTAGTATACTCATTTTCACTATGTTGATTCTGTTCATCTTACATTTCTCCATCTATTTGTGTCCTCTTTGATTTCTTTAATCAGTGTTTTATAGTTTTCTATATATATGTATTTTGTACTTTAGGGTAGATTTATTCCTATGTATTTTATTCTTTTCATTGCATTGGTGAATGGGATTGTTTCTTTAATTTCTCCTTCTGTTTTCTCATTGTTAGTGTATAGGAATGCAAGGGATCTCTCTGTGTTATTTTTATATCCTGCAACTTTACTATATTCATTGATTAGCTCTAGTAATTTTCTGGTGGTGTCCTTAGGGTTTTCTATGTACAGGATCTTGTCATCTGCCAACAGTGAGAGTTTTACTTCTTCTTTTCCAATCTGGATCCCTCTTATATCTTTCTCTTCTCTGATTGCTATGGCTAAAACTTCCAAAACTATGTTGAATAGTAGTGGTGAGAGTGGGCACCTTTGTCTTGTTCCTGAGTTTAGGGGAAATGGTTTCAATTTTTCATCATTGAGGATAATGTTTGCTGTGGGATTATCAAATACAGCTTTTATTATGTTGAGGTATGTCCCTTCTATTCTTCTCTCTGAAGGTTTTTTTTTTNACTAAGTAATTAGCATCCAATTAAAATTAAAAAATAATTAATTAATTAATTTAAAAATTGAAATGATGGAAAGTAAGTGCTATAGGAGGTCAAAGAAAAAAATTGCAATGTCTGGTCCACAGAAAGAAGCAATGGTTTAGAATATAGAAAAGGGAAGGACAGAGTTTGGACATGAGGTGATAAGTACCTCTTTTAGAAGAGTTAACTGAAGTTAGAGAAACACAAGAAAACAGAAAAGATTGCAAAACAGGAAAGTGTGCAAATATTTAGAGGAAAAAAAGAAGTGGTTCAGTTTGATAAGTGCACAGAGATATTCAAGAAATGTAAAAAACAAGAGTAGCACTGTAATTCCAGGAAACTTGCATCCTAGAGAGGAATGTTACCTACATAACCAGCATGAAAAACTACTCTTAAATTAAGCAGATTTTTTTTTNTCAGTTTGATAAGTGCACAGAGATATTCAAGAAATGTAAAAAACAAGAGTAGCACTGTAATTCCAGGAAACTTGCATCCTAGAGAGGAATGTTACCTACATAACCAGCATGAAAAACTACTCTTAAATTAAGCAGATTTTTTTTTCTCTTGTCTACTACATTTTAGTGTAGCTAATTATAAACTCTGTACATAAACTAGGATTATAAAAACAATCACTAAGTATACACTGGGACATTTTAAAAAATAAGAATATATTCTGCTAATACTTTCTTGTGTATAATTCCAAAAGGCAGCACAAGATTTTTCTC
>SJYV01001835.1:0-18175 GCA_006410875.1 Neotragus pygmaeus
ATGTAACTCTGTTGCAATCAATTATAAAACTGGAAAAACAATTTTTGGCATTGGACCCCGTTGGACAACGTAGGACTGTGGTCTTTTCAAAAGGGAAACAAATGAAGTGACCTCTACATATATCCAGGCTCTTTGCATGGGGGCACATTTGAAACCACAGTAGAATATTAAAGCTTATTAGTGGTCTTGCTGGGTGGAGGAAACAGGCTGGAGTTCCTGGCAGCTGAAGTTGATGGAATTTATGCTGTCTCTTATACACATCTGAAATAGATNATAGGACTGTGGTCTTTTCAAAAGGGAAACAAATGAAGTGACCTCTACATATATTCAGGCTCTTTGCATGGGGGCACATTTGAAACCACAGTAGAATATTAAAGCTTATTAGTGGTCTTGTTGGGTGGAGGAAACAGGCTGGAGTTCCTGGCAGCTGAAGTTGATGGAATTTATGAGTGGCTAACAGAGATCTGTATAGAAAATGAACCATATAAGTTTTTACAGAGGGTTCTTTGAGTCTTTGGCCAAATACTAAGCTTCACATACCCAGTACGAGATTCTGCTAATTATTGAAGGAAGTGCTTGGGAACTCTGAGTGTAATGGGGATTCTGGGGTCATGTATTATTGCAAGATATTAGATTTCTGGCCTACCAGAATGGAGAACAGAGAAAGTTCCAAAAATTCCATTAAAACCTGAGGAAATCCACTTCTAGGGAAGAGGGCTATTTATCCTGAGAGTATGAGTTACTAAAGACCCATCCAGTCAAAGCTTAAAAATCAAGGATTAATTGCTTTCCAGAAATAAATTTCACAATTACTAGTAACAACAGCAAAATTTTAATTCTCAAAACATAGCAACTACACTATCCAGCAAGCAAGAAGATATTTCTAGATATGAATATTCAGATAAACATGAATCACAATCAGGAGAACCAGTAAGAAAATATCAGTAATTCTGGAAAAAACTCAATAGGTTATATGTAAAGCAAAGCATAGAATATTCAAAAATAAGATTCAGACATGAATAGAGCTTTAGTGTCATGTTGAACAATATCCATAGTCTAACAAATACAATCTGAAGCTTAAAGCAGAGAAGTGAAATGGGAACACAAATCATATTTGGAAAATTTTGATACAGATTGCAAAAGAATAATGACTTCCACACCAGAAATATATGATACCCACAACTAAGCACATGACAATAAAATTTATGAAACAAAGAATTTTTAAAAATTTGAAGGCAACTAGAGGAATTGTCTGCTCAAGGCTATGGTTTTTCCTGTGGTCATGTATGGATGTGAGAGTTGGACTGTGAAGAAGGCTGAGCACTGAAGAATTGATGCTTTTGAACTGTGGTGTTGAAGACTCTTGAAAGTCCCTTGGACTGAAAGGAGATCCAACCAATCCATTCTGAAGGAGATTAGCCCTGGGATTTCTTTGGAAGAAATGGTGCTAAAGCTGAAACTCTAGTACTTTTGCCACTCATGCAAAGAATTGACTTATTGGAAAAGACTCTGATCCTGGGAGGGATTGTGGGTGGGAGGAGAAGGAGACGACAGAGGATGAGATAGCTGGATGGCATCACTGACTCGATGGACGTGAGTCTGAGTGAACTCCGGGAGTTGATGATGGACAGGGAGGCCTGGGATCGCAAAGAGTTGGACATGACTGAGCGACTGAATAGAACTGAAGTGAAAGGAGAATAATAGTACATAGGATGGTGACAAGTTGAAAAGTTGCTGACTTCTTTTCAGAAAAATATAAGCAACAAAGTAATGAATGAAAATTTAAAGTGCAAAAAAATTTAAATGAATTGATCTAGAATCTTATGCTCAATGAAAATCTTTTAAAAATAAAAGTAGCACCTGTGGTGGATTCATGTCGATGTATGGCAAACCCAATAGAGTATTGTAAAGTTAAATTTAAAAATAAATAAATAAATTACAAAAAAAAAGTAGAATAAAATATCTTTCAGATTAAAAAAAAAAACAAACCTTCTAGAATTTGTCACCAGGAAAGCTGTCTTACAGTGGGAAATGGTATTACAAGAAAAAATGGATCTATTTGAGTAGCGAATACTGAATCAGGTAAATATACAAAGAAATATAACAAAAATTCCCCCTCTTTTCTTAATTTCTTCAAGATACAATTGATTGGAATTAAAATGTGAATGAGGTCTGGGGTTAAACTGGGAATGGAGAACAGATCCAGTGTGCATATACAATGAGGGAGTCTAAATTTTGCTTTCTTTGATGGGGAATGAAAGCAGCAAGAGACTCAAGTGTGAGGAGGTGATGGATCCTGGACACAGGGTAGCAGGAAACTGGGAAGAACTCAGAGGTGGATAAGAAAACCAGCAGCCTAGATAAAGAAATTCTTCTTTAACCAAACGATGCTTTACACACATATTCGTTCAGTTTTAGTGTTTTGTTCTTGTGTTTGTTGAAGTGTTTAATTTTAATCATGGAAAGAGAATTGAGTTCCACATCTTAACTTCTGAAAGAGAAGAAAAAGGACAGAAATAAAAAGGGCTGGGGGAAGAAGGAGTTGGTTTCTTGGCAAGAACAGGAACTCAGAATCAAAAGTAGATGTATTAACCAGAAACCTTTACAAATTCATGGAAATGTTGAGAATGTCACCCGTAGGAAGTAGGTAGATGAATATATCCAATTTTGTTTAAATTGCTAAGAATAGAGTAACTGGCTAACACTAATTGATTCAGCTTATCTTGGGAATCAATTTGACCCATCACTGTTAATTTATTTCAATTGAATGGACATTTAAATTTGTTAAATATTTTCTAATCATTTGTTCATTTAGCAATTTAACATTTTTGAGAGTAATATGAATATATGCTCTGAGATGAGCTTCCGTGGTGGCTCAGATGGTAAAAAATCTGCTTGCAATGAGGGAGACATGGGTTGGAGACCTGGGTTAGATCCCTGGATTGGGAATATCCCCTGGATGAGGTTATGGTAACCCACTCCAGTATTCTTGCCTGAATAATCCCATGATCAGAGGAGCATGGTGGGCTACAGTTGATGGGGTTGTAAAGAATCAGACTTGACTGAAAATAACACTTTCACTTTTTAAAGGTATCTTAATCAGAATTATAATAAGAAACATATATTATAAAATAATAAATATCCCATAATCATGTCAAGTGATAATATAAAGCAGGAAGACTGAAGGGGTATGAAATGGAATAAATAAAGTATTATGGATGTTTGAAGGAGAGGGATATTTCTTTATTTATAAAGGAAAGAAGATATGGATAGAAAAATAGAATTTGCATTGGACCCTAGATGATAGGAAGGATTAATTACATTGTGATGGGATATACACTCTATTCAGAGTAAAAAAAAAAAAGGCAGAGAAGAATGGGTACAGGAAAGCACATGGGGAATATGAAGAACACCAAGCTCTTACTTGTACATGAAGAAAAGAAAAGAAAAGGAAAAGTTGTTGAATTATAAGACTAGAAGAGATTTAGGTTTTAGAAAACATGACTGTCAGTTCTAGGAGCCATCTTAGTGGCCAAGAGGCATTCTTTGCAGGTTTTTTTCTTTTCTTCTTCTTTTTTTGGTGGGGGGGGGCATGATGTGAAGGGGAACTTCTAGAACTCTACTTTTAACTGTCTTGAATATGTTGCTTAAGGGTATTTGGGAAAGTGTTGCTAAAGCCTTTGAAGAGCTCACTTGAATTAAGGAGATTGCTAAGAAACAGCTTATGGTACGTGGGGTGCATGTTTGAAAGATTTCAGAAATAGAATGGATAAACTAGGCAACACCCGGTTTCTCTCTGTTAATAACACCAACACTCTCATGATTACTAAAGGTGAATCACAGGAAAGTGAAAGTGAAAGTGAAGTCTCTCAGTTCTGTCCGACACTTTGCAGTGCCACGGACTGTAGCCTGCCAGATTTCTCTGTCCGTGGGATTTTCCAGGCAAGACTACCAGAGTGGGTTGCCATTTCCTTCTCCAGGGGATCTTCCCGACCCAGGGATCGAACTCAGGTCTCCCACATTGCAGGGAGACGCTTTATCCTCTGATCCACCAGGGAATCACAGGAGTCATCACAGACATGACCAAGAAAAGTGTTAGTTGCTCAGTCACGTCTGACTCTTTGCTACCCCACAGACTGTAGCCCTCCAGGCTCCTCTGTCCATGGGATTCTCCAGGAAAAAATACTGGAGTAAGTTGTCATTCTCCAGAGAATCTTTCCAACCCAGGAATCAAACTGGAGTCTCCTGCATTGTAGGTGGATTCTTTACTACCTAAGCTATCAGGAAAGCCAGTTAATCCCATGATACATCCTTATGGTTTTTCTAGTAGTTGTGTATGGGTGTGAGAGTTGGACCATAAAGAAAGCTAACAGCTGAGGAATTGATGCTTTTGAAATGAGTGTTGGAGAAGGCTCTTGAGAGTCCCTTGGACTGCAAGGAGATCAAACCAGTCAATCCTAAGGGAAATCAATCCTGAATATTCACTGGACGAACTGATGGTGAAGCTGAAACTCCAATACTTTGCCCCTCTGATGTGAAGAATTGACTCATTGGAAAACACCCTGAAGCTGGGAAAGACTGAAGGCAGGAGGAGAAGGGGACGGCAGAGGATGCAATGGTTGGATGGCATCACAGACTCAGTGGACATGAGTTAAGCAAATTCTGGGAGATAGTGAAGGACAGGGAAACCTGGCATGCTGGAATCCTTGGAGTTACAAATAATCAAACATGACTTAGCAACTGAACAACAACAATTTTTTAAGTGATACATAAAGAATCTCTTTGGCTATTTTAAGTATAGCAGTGTGTACATGCCAATCCCTAAATACCAATATATTCCTCACCTCCCACTTTTCCCCCTGTGTCATTATCCAACATTGTGAGTATATTTCTGTTTTGTAAATAAGTTTAGTTGTATCATTTCTTTGGATTCTTCATATAAATGATATCCTGTGATATTTTTCTCTCTACCACTTTCCATCTCCAACAAAACCACCTAGTCTCCTTGCCGCTTTTCCTGATTCCATTATTGCTCCCTCCCAGCTCACCTCCCCTAAAAAGCCAGCGAGCATTTTTGAAAAACTTAATTTAAATAATATAATTCTCTACTGTGAATATATCAAGGACTCGACACAATGCTGACAATTAAGTTCTATTTCCTTATCAAGTGAAAAGTCCACCGTGATCTGGCCCATATAATTTTACAAATCATTATACTTTATCCATAGCTGTTTTTTAAATGCTCTGGAATATTCCAAGCCTTTTCTACTTTTTGTACTTTGCAACTTTGCATTTTTCTTTCTGGTTGAAATGCAACTTTTTTTTTTTAGCTTTGTTGCACTGAAGGCTCTTGTTCATCCTTTAGTAGTCAAATGTCATCTGTTTAGTGTCATTATCCCTGATGATTCTACCTAAAGTAGCCACCCCACCCTCATCATTTTATTTTCTATCATATCAACTTAAAATTCTTTATGGCAATTATCACAATTGTCTTCCACATCACATTTTTGTTTTTAATTCTCAGTAGTACAGCAATGTAGGGAGGCCTGGCCTGCTGCAGTCCATGGGGTCACAAAGAGTTGGACAAAACTGAGCGACTGAACTGAACTGAACTGACAGCAATGTAAAACTCTCTTGTTTCTGAATTTAATTACTGGCTATTTATTCTTCCCTGGTGGCTCAGACGGTAAAGCGTCTGTCTGCAATACAGGAGACCTGGGTTCAATCCCTGGGTTGGGAAGATTCCCTGGAGAAGGAAATGACAATCCACTCCAGTACAATTGCCTGGAAAATCCCATGGACAGAGGAGCCTGCTAGGCTACAGTCTATGGGGTCGCAAATAGTAGGACATGACTGAGCAACTTCACTTTCTTTATTCTTCTAGGATCTAGTGTCCCTGTTTTTTCCTTCTCTGCATCCAAGAACCTAGAAAATTACCTGATACATAGGAATTGTTCACTAAGTATTTTAAAAATTAGTGGATAAATTATTGCAATGTACAAAAGTGAAAGTCACTCATTCGTGTCCGATTCTTTGTGACTGCATGGACTATACAGTCCATGGAATTCTCCAGGTCAAAATACTGGAATGGGTAGCCTTTCCATTCTCCAGGGGATCTTCCCAACTCAGAGATCATACCCACGTCTCCCACATTGCAGGTGGATTCTTTATCAGCTGAGCCACAAGGGATGCCCAAGAATACTGTAGTGAGTAGCCTATCCCTTCTCCAGTGGATCTTCCTGACCCAGGAATCAAACCGGGGTCTCCTGCGTTGCAGATGGATTCTTCACCAACTGAGCTATCCAGGAAGCCCAAATGACTGCCATAGAACTGGTAAATTTACTAAAAACTACTCTAAAACATCCTGTTTGAGTGACTGTAAAAATTGTGTTTCTTTAATAGAATTGAAGAATTGGCAATGGGAAGGCTATTACAAAGGGAGACTAGCAAGCTAACTGTGAGATGCATGGGTTAACACAACAGATTTTAGCACATAAATTTAGAGGTACAAAGCACTGTGGGGATATAAAATAAATAAAGCATGTTTCTGTTACTAGAATTTCCCATTTAACTTATAGCTCTGTGTATGTAGGTAGCTATGGAAAGGTAACAAAGTAGATGTCCTCAATAACAGTTTTAGTTTTTCTGGACCTCTAGGCCTTGGTTCCCAGTATACCTACAGCAAGTATGTTCTCATGGCCTGTAAGACTGTACACACCAGAGGGTAATGTAAGGTACCAAAGAAAGTGTGGGTGCCATTAATGAAAATCAATGCAGGATGATTAAGTGTAGTGGGAACTTGTTGCCATACATAGCCAAGTAGGAATAACAAGAGAGAGCAGCTGTCTATATGCAGCTAACCTGGTGTTCAGTAGGGAGAATGCTAACAAAATAAAAAATGTCACTCCCCAGCTGTCCATGATAAACTGATAATATGGCTTGCTGGCCAACCCAGCTAGAAACCAAAAGTCAAGAAAACCTCTTGCATTATTCCATAAAATTCCACCTCTTAAGAGGCAGAAAAGAGTTAAGTGGCATGAAGTTTCAATATTTTTGTCTTTACAAATCCACAGTATCTACAAAATGCCTGGCACATAGCAATTCCTTGTGTTTTTAAAATGGGTGGATGAATGATTTAGGATGTCATCAAACAAAGAAGTTACTTAACAGTTGTTACAAGATATCCTGTCATGGTGACTCAGAAAACGATGACATCTGAGGGTATCAGAGAGGCAAATGGAAATTATCTAGTACAATCTCTCTTCTGTTAGCTGTAACTAATTCAAATAATATATTCCTATAGGTACGAGTTAAAGAGCGCCCTCAGTGCAAAGCATTATCCTAAATTCTTTGCAACTCTGTGAGACAAGAAGCTAAGGAACCACAAAAGAGGCTGTTTGTCCCAGGTTGCACAAATACCTGAGACCTGAACTCAGGCTTTTCTCATTCAAAGTCAGTCACGTTCACAAATAAATATTGCATACCAACCATCCCTTTCTCCCTATAGTCATCAATTTCCCAAATTATTTTATCACTCTCATTCTCTTTTTCTCCTGCCAAACGAAAAATGTAGATAACTTCCATGATTAATGCTAGTCCTGGACTTCTGTTTATCTAAATAGGCTATAATTATTTTTAATACTATACTACAATAAAATGAATTAAATTTTGAAGGTAAAACATGCACACTAAGAGGAACACAAAATTAGTAATAATTACTCCATATAACTTGGAGTCCTACAGAAATACTCAGGAAGGAAATGTCAAAGGAGAAGTCAAAAACACCTCTACTTCAGTGGAAATGATTACAGTGTAGGTAATGTGTTCTTTATGAGTTGAAACTGCATTTTTACTGGGTGATTTATCACTNGGGGGGCAAAATCTACCGAGAAGTACAGGCTCAAGCCGCGGGCGCCCCCTCCCTCCTCACCTCCTCGGGCCCCTTCATGGGAGAAGCTGGTCCTCAGGACAGTGCAGAAACCCCGCTGTCAAGGCTAGAGCTCAGATCATGATTGCTCTGTGCTCCTTCGGTTAGCGCCAGGAGAGGTGCGATCACAAAAACCTCAGGCTTTTCGTGGTTTCCGTGGAAACTCCGAAGGCTCTGGGTCACGAGCCGGGGAGAGAAGTAGCTGTCTGGGCTCCCTCTGAGCAGGCCGGCTGCCAGCCCTTGAGGGCATTGCAGGATGGGGTGGGAGGCCGGCGCCTGAGCTGGGAAGGGGCAAGGGCCCCAGAGGACTGGGCAGCCCAAGGCCCTAGAAGTGACTGGCCTGGAGAGGGGCTCCTCCCCCGACTTGACAGGTGAGCAAACCGAGGCTCAGAGAGGGGCAGGGACACTTGCCCCGAACCCGGTGGGCTGCGGTCTCGGGGCCCCGGGCGCCTGAGCCGGGGGCGCACTGTTGGGGGCCACAGCACAGCGGCTGCCCATCTCACTGAGCCTGTGTGGCCTTGCTCGGGCTGGCGGGGTGGAGACAGGCCNGAACCCGGTGGGCTGCGGTCTCGGGGCCCCGGGCGCCTGAGCCGGGGGCGCACTGTTGGGGGCCACAGCACAGCGGCTGCCCATCTCACTGAGCCTGTGTGGCCTTGCTCGGGCTGGCGGGGTGGAGACAGGCCTCCCTTCCACCCGGTGCGCCTGGGGCCTGCGTGTCCGCCTGCACGCCGGTGACCGGAACCACCTTGATACATCGTCAGAGGCCTCGCCCCTGGCTGAGGAGGGGGCTCCGGGGCTCCTGCCGCCTTCACCCACTGAGTGCCAACCCAAGGCCACAGGCAGAGCCGGCAGCGCCCCCCGTCCCCTCAGCCCCCCGACGCGGGTCAGCAGCAGCGTGAGCTGCCAGGACGTCACCTTCCTGCCTCTCCCAGCCCCGTGCGGCTCCACTGTGGGGATTTGGTGCTGGAGGCAGNATATATATATATATATATATATAATAACATACAATATTTGCCTTTCTCTGACTTATGTCACATAGTATGATAATTTCCAGGTCCATCCATGTTGCTGCAAATAGCATTAGTTCACTTATTTTTATGATTGAGTAGTATTCCATTGTATACCTGCTCCACCTCTTTATACATTCATCTGTCAATGGACATTTAGGTTGTTTCCATGTTTAAGCTATTCAAAACAATACTGCTATGAACTTTAGAGTGCATGTATCTTTGTGTATTAGTCTTTTCTCCAGATATATGTCCAGGAATGGGATTCCTGGATAATGTGGTAACTCAGTTTTTAGTTTTTTAAGGAAGCTCCATTCTATTCTCCATAGTGGCTGTTCCAGTTTACATTCCCACCAACAGTCCAATGATGTTTCATTACATCTTATTTATCCATTCATTCATTGATTGCCACTGAGGTTGCTTCCATGTCTTGGTTATTATAAATAGTAACGCTATGAACATTGGGATGCAAATGTTGTTTCAAATTGAAGTTATCATCTTTTCTGGACATATGTCCAGGAGTAGGATTGCTTGACCATTTAGCAAAACTATTTTTAGTTTTTAAGGAAACTTATACTGTTTTCCATAGGAGCTGCATCAACTTACACTCCCATCAACAATGTAGGGGAGTTTCCTTTTCTTCTGAATCTTCTCCAGCTTTTATTATGTGGACTTTTTGATAATGGCCTGCTGACTGATGTGAGGTGATACTTCCTTGTAGTTTTGATTTTTATTTCTGTAATAATTCACAATGTTGAGCATATTCTCATGTGTCTGTTGGCTATCTGTATGTCTTTTTTGGAGGAAAGCCTATTTAGGTCTTCTGTCATTTTTTGATTTTTAAAAATTCCAAGCTTTTTGTATATTTTGGAAATTAATCTCTTGCCAGTCACATTGTCTGCAAGTATTTTCTCCCAGGCCATAGGTTGTCTTTTCATTTTGTTTATGATTTTCTTTACTGTGCAAAATTTTATGTTTTATTAGATCTCATTTTTTTTTTTTTTGCTTTTGTTTTTCTATCCTTGAGTGTCTGAGTTAAGAAAATATTGCTACAGTATATGTCAGAGAGTGTTTTGCCTATGTAGTCTTTTAGGAGTTTTACGATATCATATCTTATGTTTAGGTATTTAAGCCATTTTGAGTTTATTCTTTTGTATGATGTGAGGGAGTGTTCTAACTTTACTGATTTGCATAGAGCCATCTAGCTTTCCCAACATTACCTCCTGAAGAGATAGACTATCTTTTCTCCATTGTATATTTTTGCCTTTATCAAAGATTAATTGACCATAAGTGTATAGGTTTATTTCTGTGCTCTCTATGCTGTTCAGTTGATCTATATGTCCAGTCAATACCATGCTGTTTTAATTACTGTTGCTTTGTAGTATTGTCTGAAGTCTGGAAGGGTTAAGCCTTCAGCTGTGTTCTATTCCTCAGGATTGCCTTGGCAATTCTAGGTCTTTTTTGGTTCCTTATAAACTTTAGGATTACTTGTTTTAGTTCTCTGAAGAATGCCATGGGTAATTTGATAAAAATTGTATTAAATCTGTAAAGTGCTTTGAATAGTATGACCATTTTAATAAAATCCATTCTCCCAATGCAAGAACATATGATATCTTTCCATTTCCTCAATCATCTTTGATTTCCTTTATTAATGTTTTATACTTCTCAGAGTAAAAGTGTTCACCTCATTAATTAGGATTATTCCTTGTTATTTTTTGATGACATTTTAAACACAGTGTTTTTTAAACTTTAATTATTTTATGTTTAAAGAAATGCAACAGATTTTTAAATTTTCTCTATTTCATTGTTAGAGAAATGCAACGGATTTCTGTGTATTCATCTTGTATCTTGCTCAATTTTGTTGAATTCATTTGTCAGCTCTAGTAGTTTTTGTGTGGAGTGTTTAGGTTTTTCTATATAGAATACCACATATCAAAGTTCATTGATTGCTCACACTGCATCAAGGGATACTTCTGTGGGAGCACTGGTAGTCAGCTCAACTGTTTCTCAAGCACCTGTGCACTTTCAGTATGAGTTATCTATGAAAATCCCTTTAATGTGGAGCTTCCCCATGGACATCATCATCCTTTTCATCACTTTTTCATTTATGTCAGTGATTTCACTTTCTCCAAGTTCGAGATAGGTAGAGTTTTTCCAATGCCAGCAGTGTCAACATTAGATATTTTTTACAGCTCCATCTATGTCCCACTCTGACTTTATTTTTAGCAATATAATTTTCCTTTACTTTCTGTCACTTTCATCTTTGTTGGGAAACTATCTTTTTTAATTACCAATTTTTGTATTTAATCACATAGCTTTGTTACTGGTTGTAAGGAGACTACTTTCTTTCATGTATGAACATGAACGGAGTAACAGACACACAGTAACCAGTCATCGAACTTTTAAAAAAGTGGCATGATTGATCACTGACCATAATGCACACATTATTTACATAGTGGTTTGTGGGTTACAGAAATGGCAGTGAAGATTGTATTTCATACAATTACTCAAAGCTAATATACCATAGGACTTGAAATTTGAGCTGTGCTTTTGGGAGACCAGGACTTAACTAAACCATAGCAACTACATTTTGTGCATACTGGAGTTGGGCAGAGTGAGGACTGTTTGTATATATTGTTTCCACTTGGTGGAATGTTGCTGCACATTCCATATTTATGACTTTTTGGATCAGATAATACCCAGTTCATAAAGAACAGACCAGTTTGCAAAATTTTAAATTCCTAGCCAGGGATGAACAGCAAGCCAAAATCTATTTCTTAAAAGTAGAAGAGTTATTTGCAGAAGACTCACAGTTTTATTCAAATTCCTAGAGCTCTGAGATATTGAGACATGCCAGGGGCTCTATACAGACCCCTGAAATCTCAATTTTCTTTCTCATTTGCAGCTCCATGGGCTGGCATTGTTTCCATATGCTGACAATCTTAGTTCTGAACTTCATGATTTCATATCTTGGGAGAAAAGTCACCTTCCTAAAGATGCTTCCTGCCTTCCATTTTTTCAGTTGTCATGCTTATGTCATAGTGGTATTTATAAAATGTAAATCTGACCATGTACCTTCTCTGCTTAAAATCTGTCAATGTTTCCTTAAAACTCTTAGGACTAAGACAAAAAATCCTTAAATAGAATAGACAGTTGTTCATAGTAGGGCTTCCATTTCAGTTTCAGCTTCCTCTCTTAGAGTCAATGATCCATTTATTTTGAACACTTTTAAGTTCTGAAACATATTCTTTCTTATACCTGTTCTTTCCTTCAGGTGCTGTCATAGCTTAAGCCTCCAGCTTTAGTTGGACAACTCTCGGTTATCTCACACAATAATCCTACTAATATATCTTTAGGGCAATAGCTTTTAGGATCCATCTAATTGGAAAAATTTGCCTTCTAATTTTTTGGCTATCATCATTTAAAATTTATTACATCTTATTGTGCTTTAAAAACAGAGACGTCACTTTGCCAACAAAGGTCCGTTTAGTCAAAGCTATGGTTTTTCCAGTAGTCAGGTATGTGAGCATTGGACCAAATAGAAAGCTGACTGCAAAAGAACTGATGCTTTTGAACTGTAGTTTGGAGAAGACTCTTGAAAGTCCCCTGGACTGCAAGGAGGTCAAACCAGTCAATCCTCAGGGAAATCAGTCCTGAATATTTATTGGAAGGACTGATACTCCAATACTTTGGCCACATGATGTGAAGAACTGACTCATTAGAAAAGACCCTGATGCTGGGAAAGATTGAATGTGGGAGGAGAAGGGGACAACAGAGGATGAAATGGCTGGATGGTATTGCCAACTTGATGGACATGAGTCTGATCAAGCTCTGGGAGTTGGTGATGGACAAAGCCTGGTGTGCTGCAGTCCATGGGGTCACAAAGTGTCACACCCAACTGAGTGACTGATCTGATTGTGCTTTAATCCTATTTTCTTGAATCTTCCACTCATCTTTGATAACTGGAAAAAATATATAATTATATGTATGTATATACTGTCCCTAAGGCTTAATATAACAAAACATATGTTCTTTTTTGAATCCCTTTTCCCTCCTGTTTTCTCTTACAATATTCTTAGACAAAATATTCCTCTTTTGTCTTTAGTTACTGCTATTCATTATTCTAAGTTACTGAATTTCTATTGTGTCCATCTCATTGTATTGGTTTTGATGAAGTTTCTCCTAAAGATCTATTTTTGTTTATTTACACATTATTCCTTATTCAATTTAATCATCATGGCTTTACAAATTATCTTTGGGTTGGTGATTTCTAAATATGTAGTTTCATTCTGAACATTTCTAAACATCCTAAGTGGTATCAAAATTGCCTATTTGGAATCTTTACTTAGTATTCCAAAATATTCATGACAGGCAAAAGAAAATATATCTGTCTCCCACAACATACTTCTCCTCATATCTTAGGTTACACCATCATCATACATTCAAATCTTAGAGTCATTCATTCTTGAAATTTTTCATTTACTGAAATAAATTTCATCTATGACAAAATTTGATATCACTTCAGTTCAGTTCAGTCTCTCAATCATGTTCGACTCTGCGACCCTATGAATCGCAGCATGCCAGGCCTCCCTGTCCATCACCAACTCCCAGAGTTCACTCAGACTCACTCCATCGAGTCAGTGATGCTATCCAGCCATCTCATCCTCTGTCATCCCCTTCTCCTCCTGCCCCCAATCCCTCCCAGCATCAGAGTCTTTTCNTGATTTGAAGAACTGACTCATTGGAAAAGACCCTGATGCTGGGAAAGATTGAAGGTAGGATAAGGGGATGACAGAGGATGAGATGGTTGGATGACATCACCGACTCGATAGACATGAGTTTAAGAACAATTCAGAAGTTGGTGATGGACAGGGAATCCTGGTGTGCTGCAGTCCATGGGGTGCAAAGAGTCGACACAACTGAGCGACTAAACTGAACCAAACTGAACTGTGTTCCTGGTGATGATGTGGATATGAGTATGTATTTAGCAAAATGCAGACTCATTTCAAATGATTAAATACTTTTTTCTTTAGGAATATAGATTTCATACAGTGTGTGAAAACAGAACCTGGAAAAATAAGTGTTGGTAGAACTAGTAGAAGTGTAATCTGTCAAAAAGGATTATATTAAAGCAATACAGCTATCTTCTATTTGGTTTACAAGATCTCCTCCAAACTTAAACCAGGTTGGCTACTATCTTAGATGTACTCCAAAACTAATTAACAGAAATGGAAAATGCAGAGGGATTAAGTGGAATCAACAGTATCTTTCAAACATGGTAATAACTAAAATGAGAACACTCTATGTACTAATAATGAAAGCTATCATTCAGATTCCCAGCCTCTTGGATTTAGAAGGCAATTAGAATGGCTGTTCTTGTTAGATAGAGTGTTCTTTTATAGAAGTGTTGTCTGCAAGGGGCCTGGCTTGGAGAATTTTGAGAATTACCTTGCTAGAGTATGAGATGAGTGCAATTGTGTGGTAGTTGGAGCATTCTTTGGCATTGCCTTTCTTTGGGATTGGAACGAAAACAGACCTTTTCCAGTCCTGTGGCCATTCACTGAGTTTTCCAAACTTTCTGGCATATTGAGTGCAGCACTTTCACTGCATCATCTTTTAGGATTTGAAATAGCTCAACTGGAATTTTATCACCTCCATTAGCTTTGTTTGCAGTGGNTTTTCCAGTCCTGTGGCCACTGCTGAGTTTTCCAAATTTGCTGGCATATTGAGTGCAGCACTTTCACAGCATCATCTTTTAGGATTTGAAATAGCTCAACTGGAATTTTATCACCTCCATTAGCTTTGTTTGCAGTGGTGCTTCCTAAGGCCCACTTGACATCACATTCCAGGATGTCTGGCTCTAGGTGAGTGATCACACCATCGTGATTATCTGGGTAATGAAGATCTTTTTTGTACAGTTCTTCTATGTATCTTTGCCACCTCTTCTTAATATCTTCTGCTTCTGTTAGGTCCATACCATTTCTTTCCTTTATTGAGCCCATCTTTGCATGAAATATTCCTTTGGCATCTCTAATATTCTTGAAGAGATCTCTAGTCTTTCCCATTCTATTGTTTTCCTCTATTTATTTGCATTGATCACTGAGGAAGGCTTTCTTATTTCTCCTTGCTATTCTTAGGAACTCTGCATTGAAATGGACATATTTTTCCTTTTCTTCTTTGCCTTTCACTTCTCTTCTTTTCATAGTGACTTGCACTCATCTCACATGCCGGCAAAGTAATGCTCAAAATTCTCCAAGCCAGGATTCAACAGTATATGCACTGTGAACTTTTATATGTTCAAGCTGGATTTAGAAAAGGCAGAGGAACCAGAGATCAAACCACAAACATCCATTGAATCCTCTTAAAAGCAAGAGAGTTCCAGAAAAAAACATCTATTTCTGCTTTATTGGCAATGCCAAAGCCTTTGACTATGTGTATCACAACAAACTGTGGAAAATTCTGAAAGAAATGGGAAAACCAGACCACCTGATCTGCCTCCTGAGAAATCTGTATGCAGGTCAAGAAGCAAGAGTTAGAATTGAACGTGGAACAACAGACAGGTTCCAAATCAGGAAAGGAGTACGTGAAGGCTGTATATTGTCACCCTGCTTATTTAACTTATGTGTAGAGAATGTCATGAGAAATTCTGACTATTTGAAGCACAAGCTGGAATCAAGATTGCTGGGAGAAATATTCATAACTTCAGATATGCAGATGACACCACCCTTATGGCAGAAATCTAAGAAGAACTAAAGAGCCTTTTGATGAAAGTGAAAGAAGAGAGTGAAAAAATTGGTTTAAAACTCAACATTCAGAAAACTAAGATTGTGGCATTTGGTCCCATCAATACATGGCAAATAGATAGGGAAACAGTGGAAACTGACAGACTTTACTTTGGGGGGCTACAAAATCACTGTAGATGGTGACTCCAGCCATGAATTAAAAGACACTTGCACCTTGGAAGAAAAGCTATGAACAACCAAGACATCATATTAAAAATCAGACACATTACTTTGCTTACAAAGGTCCCATCCAGTCAAAGCTATGGTTTTTCCAGTAGTCATGTATGGATGTTAGAGTTGGACTATAAGGAAAGCTGAGCACCCAAGAAGTGATGCTTTGGAACTGTGCTGTTGGAGAAGACTCTTGAGAGTCCCCTGGACTGCAAGGAGACTCAACCAATCAATCCAAAAGGAAATCAGTCTTGAATATTCATTGGAAGGACTGATACCGAAGCTGAACTCCAATACTTGGGCCACCTGATGTGAAGAACTGACTCACTGGAAAAGACCCTGATTCTGGGAAAGACTGAAGGTGGGAGGAGAAGGGGACAATAAAGGACGAGATGATTGGATGGCATCACCAACTTGATGGACATGAGTTTGAGCACAATCCTGGAGTTGGTGATGGACAGGGAGGGCTGGCATGCTGCAGTCCAAGAGGTGGCTAATAGTCAGACACAACTGACTAACTGAACTTAACTGACTGTCTGAGAACAGTTTCTACACAAACTAACAAACTGAACTCTGTAAAATCTTTGTTGGGCCATATGCAGAGTGATACTTATAGAATGCTTTATAGACACTAACTTTATAAATTATATAATAAAACTAGTTTTTATTCTTAAACTCTATAAATAATGAATTAATACATCTATTTATTCAGAAGCTTGTTCAAGCTCAAAACACCCAAAATTAGGAGAAAGTATTTAAACCCAAGTTGTCTTGGTATTTAAACAAAAGTTTAAACAAAAGTTCATGTAGTTAGTCACTCTGAATACTATCTCTATAGGTCATGAGTTAAGTTTAGTCAAATAGATTTCTTATTGACTATCTTAATGTATGGAGAAAGAAGAAACTAACTTTAATGATATCTGAAGAAATAAAAGATAAATAAACAGTGGGCCATGAGAATTCTTCTTATTTTATAGTGAAAGAATCTGTGTTTAAACAAGTATAAGGATTAAGCAGGAAGAATATTGGTTTTACTATTTTCAGACAAATCTAAAAATGCTAAACCCTTCTATATGTATAAAATTGTGCTAGATATACATGACCCAAGTTCAAGTTAGTTTCTATGTCATTGTAGCAAGAAAATTTCATATATAAAAAGAGCAACAGTGTAAAATAAGATTCTATTATGTTAAAAGACAGAATTAACTATAAATGTTCTACAAATTTAGAGGAAGATAATGTTACAACAAAATAATAGAACACAAATAAATTAACTATTAATTGAACACTGAATAATGTGTGAGTTTGAATTTAATAAAGAGGACTGAAGAAAAAGAATTTTGTTTAATTTTGAAGAATTTATATTAAGAAATATATGAAAAGCAAGGCCCTAAGACAGATACTGACTTTGAACATGTCGGTAAGTATGGAGAGAGAAACTGAACAGAAGTGAAAAATAAGATTCTCACAATCCCTGAAACATAATAAAAGCTCAATAAACATTTATCAAATTAAAAGACAGAATATTTCCAATAAGAATTTAGTAGCAGGCTCAAGATGTTAATCATATTATAGTATCCACAGAAAGCTGCGGAAGACAACAGATCTGAAATCATACATGGCTCCAAGTTGGAGGGAAATGAGACCTGAGAACATATATTTCATGAGAAGTCATAGTAAAGCTGAAAAGAAGGTGACCCCAAAATCTTTAACCTGTTAGCAATGAGGCACTGCCCATGTTTTAGATCAGAGAAATGGCATTACAAATAATATTTTAGGAAGGTAGAACTTGCAATTAAGTTTTAGGTTAAGAACTCATTTGAAATTCTGTTTTCCTTGGAGGTTCAGAAACATTTTTCCTCATAATAGTTGTATACATTTATGCAACATTTCCTACTATATTACAGGTGTTCATGGCCACTTAGAATTCAAGTTAATAATAAATTTATAGATAGAGTATATGTGGTGTGAACTAGAGATGAGATATGAGGTATGAAGTAATGCAGCAATGCAAGTATGAACTGATAAGTGATCTATTAAGATAGTGAAGGTAAGAATGTAAAACAATGAATGACTCTCAGATTCAAGAAGGAAGAATCCACAGGAATTTTTTTTTTAGTATTATTTATTAAAAAAAATTAAAAATTTAAAGCTAATTCATGTTACGGTGTAGCTAAAGTGTTATCTTTTGAGTAATCCCATGCTCATTAACAGGTAGAGTTTTAGGAATAAAAACAAATAATCTTAGTAGTTTTTTTTTTTTAATATAAGAAAGCTGTAGCTCATAT
>SJYV01001836.1:0-26661 GCA_006410875.1 Neotragus pygmaeus
TTCACAGGCCCCTCAAAAGCTGTTCATACGCAGGCAGGTGAGAAATATTCCAGGGTTGTTCGCCTGCCTTAGTCTTTTCCAGGCATGGTTGTTTTCTTTCTTTCTTTTTTTTTTTTTTAAGACAAAATACATTTGTTCTTCCAAACATACCATATGTGTGTGTTAGTTGCTCAGTCACGTCCAACTCTGTGACCCCATGGACTATAGGCTGCCAGGCTCCTCTGTCCATGGAATTCTCCAGGCGAGAATACTGGCCTAGTTGCTTCAGTCGTGTCCAACTCTGCAACCCCATAGACCGCAGCCCACCAGGCTCTGCCATCCCTGGGATTCTCCAGCCAAGAACACTGGAGTGGGTTGCCATTTCCTTCTCCAATGCATGAAAGTGAAAGTGAAGTTGCTCAGTCGTGTCCAACTCTTAGTGACCCCATGGACAGCAGCCCACCAGGCTCCTCCGTCCTTGGGATTTTCCAGGCAAGAGTACTGGAGTGGGGTGCTTGGAGTCGGTTGCAATTCCCTTCTCCAGGGGATCTTCCCACCCGAGGGTCAAACACAGGTCTTNTGACCCCATGGACAGCAGCCCACCAGGCTCCTCCGTCCTTGGGATTTTCCAGGCAAGAGTACTGGAGTGGGGTGCTTGGAGTCGGTTGCAATTCCCTTCTCCAGGGGATCTTCCCACCCGAGGGTCAAACACAGGTCTTCTGCATCGCAGGCAAACTCTTTACCCTCTGAGTCACCAGGGATGCAAATACAAGTTGTGAGAAAAGCCCTCCTTTGAGGGTAATCCTAGGAAGGTTCTTGGGCTGAGGAGATTCTGTTCTTGCTTTTAGTTCCCCTAGAGGCTGGACAGTTCAGAAAAAATTAGCTTTACTTCTGAACACAGAATCTCCAAGTGTAGGCTGAAAAAGAATATGAGTGCCACAAAGATATACTTTCTGAGCATGGTTCAGCAAACAGGGATGCAATGATAGCATTTAGCCCAGGAATGAACCTTCTGAGACTAAAGGTCTCAACAGGTTACCTGTGAACTACGAGACTATCCCCAGAAATTGAGTGTATGCCCAAGCCCTGACAGACAGACACAAATGCACGCTCAGGTACATACACACTCACATACATTCACACACACTGACAGGATGGTCACAGAACTCTTTCACACATGTTCAAGTGTTAGAAGAAACCCTGACTGAAACCGCCTACCTTGGCCAGGTACCACAGTAACCATCTGCTTGAAGTATTTTCACAGGAGGTCCTGGTGAGGAACACAGAGCTAATAAGCCACCACCAACTGGAAGAATTCAGGCAAGGTCAAAAGGAGACACCACATGTCTGACCACCTCCCAGAATCCTTTTTGCTGGCGTCCATCTTGGCTGAGCAATGTGTGTGTGCACCACGAGGAAGGACTCTGAGTCAGAATGATTGGCCAAAGACAACCCAGAAACTAATCCTGTCACCATAGAATCCAAGACTGTGAGCCATGTGGCAGAGCAGTTTTCCAGGGTCCCCCTATCCTGCTGCTCTCCCCTGGAGCACCCCTTCCCAGTAAAATCTCGTGCTTAGCACATGTGTTCTCTTTGGACAATTCATTTCTGAGTGTTAGACTCAGAAATGCAAACGAGAGCCCACTTTCAGGCCCTGGAAGGGATCCTCCATCCTGCAGCACTAACATACTAACACATTCACACACATCCCCATATACACACACAAGCATACTCATTCAGTACAGTCACACCCACTCACCCACTCATGTACCCACATAATGTGCACGTGCACACACACACAACATGTAAGTGAGGTCCAGGCTCCTTCCTTTCCTCCTTCAATCATTGACCAGAAACACACTCTTGGCAACATTCCACCCATTTCTCCTTCCTCACCTCCAGTGGTTCACTATTAGGCTTTGGGAAGAAAAAAAAAATCTTTCTTTTACAGTTAAGAGAACCAAGGTGTGCATCGTCCTAAGAACATGTAATTCACAAAACCCTGGTTACTTAAGGTGGATCAGTTAGAGGATAGTTATAGTTCTGAGTTCTTTCTGGAAGCCCATGAAACTGACACAAAAACTGAGTTTAGCTGCAGCTAGTGCTTCCCTAGTAGCTCAGACTGTAAAGAATCTGCCTGCAATGTAGGAGATCTGGGTTTGATCCCTGGGTTGGAATGATCCTCTGGAGAAGGGAATGACTACCCACTCTTAATATTCTGGCCTGGAGAATTCCATGGACAGAGGAGCCTGACAGGCTACAATCCATGGGGTCACAAAGAATCGGACATAACTGAGTGAATTTGACACACACAAAGTGCCCGGGATTGAGGTTTGTGACCTTGCAGAGAGGCCCAGAGCCCAGACCTGCTGCTAAGCCCTGGACAGTGTTGTCCGATCCGGCTGTTTCTGGTCGTGTGCACACGTGCTGAGTTGATTCAGTTGTGTCCGACTCTGTGCGACCCTAGGACTGCAGCTTGCCAGGCTCCTCTGTCTATGGAATTCTCCAGGCAAGGATACTGGAGTGGGTTGCCATGCTCTCCTCCAGGGGATCTTCCCAACCCTGGGATCAAACCTGCATCTCTTACGTCTCCTGCATTGGCAGGCAGGTTCTTTACCACTCACGCCACCTGGGAAGCCCTGTTTCTGGTCATACCATATGCCAAAGTATTTGAAATGTACATAGGAGTCTCTGAGACACTTGCACATAATTTCCCTACAGTGTGGACTATACTTAAAAGAAGCAAAAGAATCACACAAGTTATTCTACCAGGGTTATTTACTTCTTGTTTTTTAAACCTTGACAAGGTGGAGGTGTAGAGGCCTGTTTGTGGGGTTCCTTTTCCTACTGATCTTGGGCTCTCTCAAGACTGGAGCCAAGAGGAAAGAGAAATGGATTAGGGAGGCGCCTAGAATTCTGGAGAGACAGAGCAGCAGGATCTGTCTTGCTTCCATCATAATTGTTCAACGTTTATTTGTTTGCAGCTCACTGGTCCCAGAAGAGAGTGCTGTTTGAAAGAAAATCTTAGGATTATTTGGTGGTGGTTCAGGTGTTGAGCAGGCCATTTTGGTGCATAGTTTGGCAATTTTTTTTCTGACTAAAGCAAGGGAAAAAAGAATTTGTGGTATTGGGTGTGATACCAGAATACACAAAATTTTAAAAGAAGTAAGAAAAAATGTGTCTTACATTTATAAACTGTGCAGTGATAATGAAAAAATAGAACAGCACCAGAAAGGTGCCTAAGAACACGTGTAATAGGAATCAAATGGGTGAGTGGGCAAAGTGCACACTTTTTCCAGGTTCCTGAGGCGATGCTACCACGAATGATGTAAGAGAGTGACCAAGAGCTCATGCGAAGAGTTGACTCACTGGAAAAGACTCTGATGCTGGGAGGGATTGGGGGCAGGAGGAGAAGGGGATGACTGAGGATGAGATGGCTGGATGGCATCACGGACTCGATGGAAGTGAGTCTGAGTGAACTCCTAGAGATGGTAATGAACAGGGAGGCCTGGCGTGCTGCAATTCATGGGGTTGCAGAGAGTCGGACACGACTGAGCGACTTAACTGAATTGAACTGAACTTACAAAGCCTGGGCCAGTTTGTGGTTCCATAGGTCATGGGTGTGCATCGGAAATTGAGGAGGAAATGGTGACCACAGCGAGGTGGCTTCCATCTTGCCTCATGGTCCTTGAGGGGCCTTACTGCCTTCTCTTCCAGGTGGCGCTAGTGGTAAAGAACCCACATACCAACACAGGAGATAAAAGAGATGCGAGTTCAAATCCTGGTTTGGGAAGATCCCTTGGAAGAGGGCATGGCAACCCACTCCAGTATTCTTGCCTGAAGAATTCCATGGACAGAGGAGTCTGGCGGACTATAATCCATAGGGTTCCAAAGAGTCTGACACGACTGAAGAGACTTAGCATGCACACACGCACTCTCATGAGTGGGGCATGCTGGCCACCATGGTGATGTTGTTCTGTCAACTCTGGGGGCCTTGTGCCATCTGGATAGAGCGAGACATTCCAGTCAGAGAATCAGAAGCTTGGTGGTAGCAATGAATGGAATGGGAAGCAGGGGGGAGTGGCTAACGTTTATCTGCCTCAAGTTTCTCATCTGAAAACTAAGTGGTGGGCTTGACTGGTGGGTTTCAACCTTGACTGCATTTTAGAATCAACTGAGTAGCCTTGATCATTATAAATGCCCAAAGCATGCCTCAGATTAACCGAATCAGAATCTCTGGGTTTGAGCTTGGACACTGGTGTTTTCAAAACTCTCTTGGGAAGATTCTCTTATGCAACAGGGATTAACAGCCACGGGTCAGATGCTCTCTGAAGTTATTTCCAGCATTAATTGTCAATGTTTGGGTCCTGGGTTGCACAGTCCTGGGGGATGGGCGGTGAGGGGGAGAAGGAATGGAGGGGGTTGTCCATACTCAATAGAGTAGTGTATGCTCTACACTCAGGGCAGCTGGCTGAGCCAGCCACATGAAAAGTGAAACTGAAAGTCGCCCAGTGGTGTCCGACTCTTTGTCCCATGGACTATACAATCCATAGAATTCTCCAGGCCACAATACTGGAGTGGGTAGCCTTTCCCTTCTCCAGAGGGTCTTCCCAACCAGAAATTGAACCCAGGTCTTCTGCATTGCAGGTGGATTCTTTACCCGCTGAGCTACAAGGGAAACCCAGTGTACTATTCACCCAGTGGTTAAGGGGTGACCTCTCCAAACTGGTCCACTCAGGGTCTCAGAACTTGAACTTACTTGGAAATAGATTCCCTGTAGATGTAATTACTTACATTATGATGAGGTCATATTGGATTAGGAAGGGCCCTAAAACCAAAGTGGCTAATGTTATTTTAAGAGGAGGAGAAGATGCAGAGACGTTCACAAAGAGAAGAGGCCATGTGAAGATAGAGGGAGATGCTGTAGAGGGTTTGCAACAAGCTGGGGGACATCAAAGATGGCTGGAGATCCCCAGAAACCAGAATAGGCAAGGAGGTGTCTCCCCATAAAACCTTCAGAGGGAACATGGCTCTGCCCACACCTTGATCAAAGATTTTCAGCGTCCAGGATGGAGGAGCCTGATGGGCTACAGTTCCTGGGAAAAAGAGTCAGACATGACTGAGCGATTTAACTAACTAACTACGAGCAATAAGAGTAAATTTCCATCTGCTCTTCCAAGTCACCCACCTGGCAGTACTCTGACTGCAGCCACAGGAAATCTATCCACCTGGTGAGTTGTGGATTTCAGAATGGCTGAGCCATGTTGTCATGGCTTAGCGACTCTAGAGCTGATGGCACAGCTAAGCACAGAGGCAGCTGGGCTTCTCAGGAGAGCTGATGTCACTCTCCCAGCTGAGGGAGAGAGCCAGGTACAGACAGTGCAGTGCAGGTCAGCCGTTCAGTCACGTCCGATTCTTTGCGACCCCATGGGCTGCAGCACTCCAGGCTTCTCTGTCTATCACCAACTCCTGGAGCTTACTCACACTCATATCCATCGAGTCGGTGATGCCACCCAATCTCAGCTTCTGTCATCCCCTTCTCCTCCGGCCTTCAATTTTTTCCAGGGTCTTTTCCAATGAGTCAGCTTTTTGCATCATAGGGCCAAAGTATTGGAGCTTCAGCTTCAGCATCAGTCCTTCCAATGAATATTTAGGACTGATTTCCTTTAGGATTCACTGGTTTGCTCTTCTTGCAGTCCAAGGGACTCTCAAGAGTCTTCTCCAACACCACAGTTCAAAAGCATCAGTTCTTCGACGCTCAGCTTTCTTTACAGTCCAACTCTCACATCCATACAAGACTACTGGAAAAACCACAGCTTTGACTAAATGGACCTTTGTGCAGACAGAGCTGGGTCTATTTGAGAGANGGACTCTCAAGAGTCTTCTCCAACACCACAGTTCAAAAGCATCAGTTCTTCGACGCTCAGCTTTCTTTACAGTCCAACTCTCACATCCATACAAGACTACTGGAAAAACCACAGCTTTGACTAAATGGACCTTTGTGCAGACAGAGCTGGGTCTATTTGAGAGAGATGGTGATTTAACCAACAGGCAACACCATGGTCGTTTTGCTCTATAGCAGATGTGACAAGATAGGAAATTGTTGAAAGTTCTGAGTTTTGGTCCTGCCCCTGCTGCTTCTGGATGCGGGACTTTGGGAAAGGCATTTAACCTCCCCGCACCTCTGTTTCCTCATCTGTCAAAGGCAGGGACTGGATGACATAATCTTCCAGGTCTTTTCCAACTATTGAGGTGTAAGCCCTGAGCCAGGAAGGCAGTTAAGAACCAGTCATAATGCTTGGGAACTGCCCCCCAGCTCAGACCAGTGTCATGCTCTCTACCGCCCTTGCTCTAAATCTGGGTTTCAACTTTAGATCCATTTAGCTTCTTGCTTTATAGGGATTTTTGGTGAACAATTGCTTTACGGTGGAGCCATTCCCCAAATTTAAGATATCTGTGTGGTCTGACTAAGTTAGCAATATCTCGCAATTACATTTGGCTTCCCAAATAGCTCAGGTGGTAAAGAATCTGCCTGCAATGCAGGAGATGTGGGTTTGATTCCTGGGTCAGGAATATCCCCTACAGGAGAAAATGGCCATCTGCTCCAGTATTGTTGCCTGGAAAATCCCATGGACAGAGGAGCCTGGCAGGCTACAGTTCATGGGGTCACAAAGAGTTGCACATGACTGAGACTGAACACAGCAATTGCAAGTATCCATTAGCAGTCAGGGTTCCCTTGTAGCTCAGAAGGTAAAGAGTCTGCCTGCAATGTGGGAGACCTGGGTTCGATCCTTGGATCAGGAGGATCCCCTGGAGAAGGAAATGGCAACCAACTCCAGTATTCTTGCCTGGAGAATCCCTATGGAGAGAGGAGCCTGGTGGGCAACAATCCATAGGGTCACAAAGAGTTGGACATGGACTGAGAAACTTCATTTTTTTTTTAAGCAATCATATGCTCCTATAATATGAAGGAAAGATTAATACCCATAAGGGGTCTGGTAAGTTTCTTTTTCTCAGAATGCCTTCCACGTGGTGCAGCAGACCTTCAATATCCCAGACAGCCAGGTGTAGAGACTGAAGGAGCACTCTCCAGCCCCCTCCCAGCCCCCAACATGCATCACTCTGCTTTGCTCACATGTAAAACAAGCCCTGAATTTGAACACTCACCTTGACAAGGAAAAGTGGGAACAGGAAACATGGAAAAGGAGGAATGATGGTGAAAACATGAGCACAGGTTCTCTCTGCAGTTCTTAGGATGATATATACCCATCTTTTGGTATCTATGGGTGAGGCAGGGGATGGGTTCCAGAAACTGTGGGTCTCTACAGTTATGGAAATTTCAGATGTTCAAGTTCCTTATATAAGAAGGCATTGTAGAGTTGTCCCTCCATATCTGAAGGTTTCACATCGGTAGATTCAACCAACCATAGATTGAACCCAAGTTGTGGAGGGCCTGCTATATTAGTCTTTTGGCAAGCTAACAATTAGCACAGTCTTCAGGGCTTAACTGATGGCTCAGTGGGTAGAGAATCTGCCTGTAAGGCAGGAGACACAGGAGATGTGGGTTCAATCCTTGGACTGGGAAGAGATCCCCTAGAAAAGGAAAATGGCAACCCATTCCAGCATTCTTGCTTAAAAAATTCCATGGACAGTGGAGTTTGGTGGGCTACAGCCCAAAGGGTTGTAAAGAGTCGGACATGACTGAGCAACTAAGCACAGACACACAAGGGGTTTAACACAGCATACATTTACCATTTCATTGGTTTCACAGATCAAGGATCCAGGCAAAGCATAGCTGGATTCTTGGCTCAGGGTGTCACAGGTTGGAATCCAGGTGTCAGCTGGGGCTATGATTCTTCTCTGAGGCTCAGGGATCATGTCTAAGCTGCTGACTGTTGGCAGAATTTGGTTCCTTGCAGTCACAAGAGTGAGTTCTTCAGTCACAATGCCCTCCCTTAAGGTGCCAGTTTTCCTCACGGCCAATAGAAGAATGTCTCTGCTGTTTCATGTCTCGCTGACGTCTTCCATCCCTGACCTCCAGTCCCTTTTTAAAAGGCTCATATGATTAGGTCAGACCCACCCAGAATACTCTCCTTTGGAATTACAGTCAACTGATGAAGTCAGGACCACAGAGGGTATGTCCCTGGTTAAAATGACCAGAAGCTCCAATGAAACATGCAAAACCCTTTTTTCATTGCCTTATAATGTAACCCAACCACGGGGTGATATTCCATCATATCACAGGTCCTGTCCAGCCCTGGAGACCAGGGGTTACATTGGGCAGGGACACCAAAGTCTGGGGATCCTCGGGGCCATCTTTGGATTCTCCAGTTCCAGATGAGTTTGGGGCCACCTGTAATGGCCATTGCATAGGAAGTCTGTCTCACCATACAAAACCCACGGGCTGAGGTCAGCTGAGACGGCCGGTATGGGTGTCACACCAAAACACCAAGCATCTGCTGCCTGTGTTCTTGGCAGGCTGCCCTGAGACACTTTCACTTCTAATTGTTAGTCTTCGGCACCTGGGGAACAAGGAGGTTAGGCATTTCCGTGAAGTGCTCTGACTTGATTCCCAGGTTCCTCTGACAAAGCAGGAGTTTGTTGACTTTCAGTCCTGGCAGCAAATGTGCCTATTTACTGAGGCTCTCGCCAAAGGGTGGGGAGACGGGGTGGAGCAGAAGGAAAAGAGTCCTCTGCTTCTGGTCAATGCAGGGCTTTGTTACGGTTTTGCTCCGTGGTGTACAGGTGACCAAGCGTCCCACGCACAAGGTAGAGCACTTCTCTCCCCACCCCCACCTTGCATTCAGCCCAGAAGCCAGTTGTAAAGATGAAAAAATAAGGAGGGGGGAAAAAGGCCCCCGTTTCTCCTGTGGTAGGAAAAGCTATCTTTAGAAAGAAGCAAAGGGTCTGAGAGAAGTTGCACAGAGTGTGGCAAAGCAGAACAGAAGATGCCCATTCTTCTCTGCTCTCCTGGGGTTTCATTCTGTGTTATTTGTCGGTGACTGCTGGATGGTTTTGTGTCTTGATGCAGGTTTTATTGTCTGTGCATCTCAGGGATTCTCCAAGACAGGCTAACTTTCCAGTGACAAGAGGTGTGAGGAAATGGTTTGCTTTCTCTCATGCATTTTGTAAGATATTTGGGGGTCAAGGGTCCATGGACTTGAAGCCCCAGGAAAGTGAAGTCTCTGACAAGATAGGAATGCTGAGTTGGGCAGTGAGGTAAAAGTGTAACTCTGGGCTTGTGTGCGCACAGAATTAAAGGAGCTCTGCTCGCCCACTGGAAGGTCATGGACCAGAGCTCGTGGGGCTGGAACCCTGGTCCTCAGGTCTAGAGAGGAACCCGGCCTCTGTTATCTCCAGGTGCTTTTAGCAGTAAAATGCTCTGATTCTCTACGGCACGCAATCTTCATTCAGCCTGTGTAGCTGTGACTTTCATAACAAAGAAAAGTGAAAGTGTTAGTCACTGAGGTGTGTCTGACTCTGCACCCCCATGGACTGTAGCCCACCAGTCTCCTCTGTCCATAGAATTTTCCAGGCAAGAGTACTGGAGTGGGTTGTCATGGCCTTCTACCAAGGGTCTTCCCAACCCAGGGATCGGACTTGGGTCTCCTGCATTCCTAAGAAGCCACTGAATCATGACTATCTCACTGGGAAGAGCTAGAAGGTGACAGTTTCCAAGTTTGGGTTAGTTTGTTTGTTCGCCCTAGGGGATCGTCTCCTCAGAGAGATGTCAAATAACACAGTGTCACAATTAAAAAAAAAAAAATTTAAACCTTTTAACTATTCATTCTTGTATTTTCATGTTCTAGGAGCAGAATGATTTTTTTTTTTTCCTCCTTTGGAGAAAGATTCAGTACAAACCATCAAGGCATGTTGATTCTGTTCTCAGCAGTTATCTGATTCAGTCATATCAAATGAGATAAAAGTAGTTTCCCTGGTAAGAGATGAATATAAGGTTTCAACCACAATGTGCCTGCATAGACAAAATGATTTCTATCTTTACTAATAAATGCATCTTTTGAGGGCTCTGGGCTTCCCTGAGAATGTGGTATTTCAGGAGAAACATCTTCCCACTGTGTTGTCAGGAGCAGACCCCAGAAATGCTCTCCATGAACACAGCAGAGATTTGCCTCCTTTGTGTCAAATGCTTCCAAGAATAACAATCTCTAGAAACGGCAATGATTGCAATGGAGGGGGTGTGAGAGCTTGCTCAGGTGATCTCAACAAAGGAAGCCTCTCACCTCTCAAAGTCATCTTACGTGGCCCTGTCTGGCAGTCCAGACGGGTTATCACCTATCAAAGTCACCCCAAATTTCAGGGATACAACTTTCCTATTCAAGAGGTTCTACTTGGTATTTCTGAGATGTTTAAAGATCCATTTCCATTTTTAAAGAGGAGACTTTTTAAAATGTGATGACACAAGTATAATTTGAAGTGCTACCTTGTAGGGACCACTAACTTAACAATACTGATGTAGAGGTCTTTGGGCTTCCCAGGTGGCACTAGTTGTAAAGAACCTGCCTGCCAATGCAGGAGACATAAGAGATGCAAGTTCGATCCCTGGATTGGGAAGAACCCCTGGAGAAGAAAATGGCAACCCACTCCAGTACTCTTGCCTGAAGAATTCCGTGGACAGAGGAGCCTGGCAGGCTACCATCCATGGGGTTACAGAGTCAGACGCCACTGGAGTGACTTAGCACACACACACGCATTGATATAGATCCATGTATGCACCGCAAGATCACAAAGATGACGATTTCAGATTCCCATCTTCATAAGTGGTATGGAAAGGGTAGTTGGAGTAGATGAGAGTCAAGGACAAGGAAAAGGGTTTAGAATGGGTGGGAACAGGAAGATTACTCAATACTTGGGTTCTTAATCAAGGGATCTTAGGAAAGAACAATATATTCTTTGTTGTGCAGAAAACACAAATGCAAAACAGAAGCCAGTAGAGATTTACTAAACAGAGCAATCAACAGGGCACTTCCAGGAGAGCCTTGTCCCAGTGACTGCTGTAGCTCTGCAAAGGTGAACTGCGGTGTCATGGTCAATGTTAGTCTCCTCTGGCAGGATCATAAAATTGCTGCAGAAGTAAACACAGGGATCTTTGGGTTAGATTGAACACTAATTATCACAATCAGTAGGCCCAAATATTTAATGACTTTAGTGAATTTTCAAGATAATTGAAAGATTATACAGGGACATTGCTGCTGTTGTTCAGTCGCTCAGTTGTGTCCAAGTCTTTGTTACTTCAAGGACTGCAGCATGCCAGGCTTCCCTGTCCTTCACCATCTCCTGAAGCTTGCTCAAACTCATGTCCATTGAGTCGGTGATGCCATCCAACCATCTCATCCTCTGTCACCCTCTTCTCTTCCTGCCCTTAATCTTCCCCATCTTCAGGGAAATCTTTCCAATGACTTGGCTCTTCATATCAGGTGGCCAAAGTATTGGAACTTCAGTTTCAGCATCAGTCTTTCATATGAATATTTAGGCTTGATTTCCTTTAGGAGTCACTGGTTTGATCTCCTTGCAGTCCAAGGGACTCTCAAGAAGTCTACTCCAACACCACAGTTTTGAAAGCATCGGATTCTTCAACACTCAGCCTTCTTTATGGTCCAGCTCTCACATCCATACATGACTGCTGGAAGAACTATAGCTTTGACTAAACGAACATTTGTCAGTAAACTGACGTCTCTACTTTTTAATAAGCTGTCTAAATTTGTCATAGCTTTTCTTCCAAGGAGCAAGGGTCTTATAATTTCATGACTACAGGGGCATAGCATTCTCCCTTTCTAAAATGCTTTCAGAAGGGACTCAGTTTACTTGGGTGATGAGCATAAGTGTGTCCAGAATGGGTATTGAGACCCTCAACCAATGGTAGGTGTTTCTTTTATTTTTAAAAATTATTTATTTGTTTATTGATTTGTCTGCACTGGGTCTTAGTTTTGACACATGGGATCTTTGATCTTTAGTTTCTGCAAGCAAAATCTTCAGTTGTGGCACGTGGAATTTTTTAATTGTGGCAAGCAGAATCTTTTTTTTTTCTTCATAGTTATGCATGCAAACTCTAAGTTGCAGCATGTGGGATCTAGTTGCCTGACCAGGGATCGAACCCCAGGTCCCCTGTATTGGCAACTTGGAGTCTTAGCCACTGGACCACCAGGGAAGTCCCGGTAGATGTTTCCTGAAGACAAGTCTCATACATTTTTCATTTCCCCATCAGCACGTCCTCAGCCTATAATTTCTATGCTGGCCCCTCTGCCTTCTTTAACTGGTCTTACGGTAACTTGGCAAAGGCTATCTAAGGTGATCTGGCCCTGGGCAAGTCATTTAATTTTGCTGAATCACAGTTTGTTCATCTGGGAAAGATTTCCTACCCAGCTCTTGGAACTGTTAAGAGAAAGTATAGGAAAAGGCACAAAAATATGATAAGTTGGGTAAAGGCAAAGATTGGCATGCTTTTTTACCTGGTTAATGGGCAAGGCCTCACAAGGCAGGGTGACCTCAGCAGCAGAGAGCTGGGATGGGAGTCAAGTCACCCCTTCTCTCTAAGGCCAATAGGGATCACACACATCCTTTTGAGATTACAAGAAGAAATGGAAATTAAGTCATTTTGGCAGTGTTAGTGTTAGTCACTCAGTTGTGTCTGACTCTTTGTGGTCCTACAGATTGCAGCCCAGGCTCTTCTGTCCATGGGGTTCTCCAGGGAAGAATATTGGAGTGGGTTGCCATACCCTTCTCCAGTGGATCTTCTCAACCCAGGGATCGAACCCAGGTCTCCTGCACTGCAGGCAGATTCTTAACCATCTAAGCCACCTGGGGAGCCCTGGTGGGGGAGCTATATCACTACAAAACCTGTTGAATGTGAACTGTCCAGCTCTGTTCCAGGAGCCCATCTTTCCTGAAGAACCTCCTCCAAAAGACTCCTTGACCTGGGAACCTGTGAGTAGGGCCCCCTCTGGGTTCAGATCACTCGCGAAGCCATAACAAACCCAGTGCCTCTTCAACCAGTCTGATTACTTCCTGTGGTCAAAGAGGCAGGTGAAGGGTCTTGCAAAGTATTGATGATATTTCTGTCTTTTTCTTTTAGATGTTCCCATTTTGCATTGGGGGTTCCCAGGTGGCATGAGTGGTAAAGAATCCATCTGTCAATGCAGGAGACCCGGAAGATATGGGTTTGATCCCTGGGCTGGGAAGAAATGGCAACCCACATCAGTATTCTTGCCTGGAGAATCCCATGGACAGAGGAGTCTGGTGGGCTATGATCCATAGGGTTGCAAAGAGTCAGACACAACTGAAGCCACTTAGCATATATTCATAACTACCAACTTTAATTTTTTTTTTCTTTTTACTTTCTGACTGTACTGTGTGGCACGTAGGATCTTAATTACTTGAACAGGGATCAATCCCGGGTCCCCTGCACTGGATGTATAGAGTCTTAACCACTCAACTGTCAGGGGAGTCAAGATACTAACTTTTAAAATTAGTTTAAATACGAAAATTTTTAAAGAGCCAGAGACAAGATGAACAGTGTCTAAGAGAAGATGCTGAAGGCCAAAGATGAAACATTCTACTTTTAACTTGCTGGTTGAGAATGATACCGTGTTCACCTCCCAGGGGTGGTCTTTTCAAAGATAAGCTTTTCCAAAAGTCTGTCAGCCCAACTCATGTAAGGGTTTCTGCCTTCTGGGGGGCTTACCCATGTCCCTGTCAGATTCATAAGTGTCTCTGATGCCTGGTCATTGTTTCCTCCTCTTTAGGGGTTCTCGATGGAATCCAGCATCACTTGGGGTTGAACTCTTGTAGTCCAAGATCTGATAAACAGTCATTGTTCTGATTAATGCCTTTATTGACTAAAATTTTGTGAAAATTATAGCACTGTCGATGACATAAGGAAGGGTAATTTATACATTTTGCACTCAGATAACATTAAAGCTGAAAATAACATTGCAATCATACAAGGAAAAATTTCAGGTGAGGAATCCCAGAGAGTTTAGATTACTTGCCACATATCTTCAGCCACTTAGGGCAGAGCTGGAATTAATATCCAAACCTCTTGATTCATAGCTGAGGACCAAGAACCAAGAAGGTGCTCCTCAAATGTGGTCCTCAGGCCAGCAGCATCCACATCCACTAGGATCTTGACAGGAATGCAGGCTCTAGGGTCCCACTCTGGACCTACTGCATTGGAAGATCTGGGGTCTGTATTTTAATAAGCCCTCTAAGGAATTCTGATGCTTTTGAACTGTGGTGCTGGAGAAGACTCTTGAGAATCCCTTGGACTGCAAGGAGATCAAACCAGTCAATCCTAAAGGAAATCAACCCTGAATAGCCATTGGAAGGACTGATGTTGAAGCTGAAGCTCCAATACTGTGGCCACCTGATGCGACAAACTGAATCATTGGAAAAGACCCCAGTGCCAGGAAAGATTGAAGGCAGGAGGAGAAGGGGGTGACAGAGGATGAGATGGTTGGATGTCCTCACTGGTTCAATGGACATGAGTTTGAACAAACCCCAGGAGATAGTGAAGGACACGTATGCCTGGCCTGCTGCAGTCCATGGGGTTGCAGAGTTGGACACGGCTTACTGGCTGAACAATGAAAAGCTGGAGAAGCACTATTCTATGGTTAGGTAAACTTTAGGGGGTCAATTCAATTCTTTTTATTATTTGTAGAAAAGTTGTGGCAAACAGTGATTTGTATAACACTTTCTTTTATTCATTTGTACATTCATTTTTTTTTTTTTTTCTGGCTGCCCTGTTCTGCACATGGGATCTTAGTTCTCTGACCAAGAATCCATGCCCCTTGCATTAGAAGCCAGAGTCTTAAGCACTGGACCACCAGGGAAGTCCTCTTATATTCATTCTTGAATACCCATTCCCATATTAGGCACCACGGGAATCGGAAAGACATTGGAGAAAGGTTCTCTCTTCATTTAGCTGATGGGAACATGGCATTGACAAAACTTTTATACTGAGATGTAAGGAAGAATATGATTAAATCCTTGAATGATGCAGACATCAAAGGCAGTGTGAGTTTGGGAACACATTGGGCTGCCGAAGTGAGATTGGACATGTCTGTTGGGAGAGAGGATTCTTAGTCAGATGTCAGATTGGGCCTGAAAGTGAAAACTGTGAGTTGCTTGGTCGTGTTCAACTCTTTGCAACCCCATGGACTGTAGCCTGCCAGGCTCCTCTGTCCGTGGAGATTGCCAGGTAACAATACTGGAATGGGTGGCCATTCCCTTCTCCAGGGGATCTTCCTGACTCAGAGATTGAACCCAAGTCTCCTGCATTGCAGGCGGACTCTTTACCATCTGAGCCACCAGGGAAGCCCAGAATTGGGCCTGGTGAGATCTAGAAACAACAACCATAACCAGAGGCTGGCCAGATTAAGGGAGACAGCTTGTGCCGGGAAATTTCTAGACTGAACTTCTCCACTCCTTTGAGGACCTTAGAGGTTCTGGCCTCAACAATAGAGGGCAGTGGATGGTTGGCCTTAGGTCCGTGGCTCAGGGACGGACTCTGAAATTTTCTGTCCAGGAGGACAAGAAGAAATATTTTCCAACTCCACCACAGTACAAGCCTCAAGCAATTTGGCATCACTCAGGTGTTGGGAAACAACTGTAGCCTCACATATCCCTTGAGCAGTCTCCTTGGGCTGAGCTGCGTTTTTGTTTTTAAAGAGCCTTAGGCTGATTCTGAACTTGGAAGAGAGTCCAGCAAACAGCAAGTGGACACAAAAGGTTGAGTCATGAGTTCATGCCTCATCAAGGCCTGTCTTTTCTTCCGAGCATGAAGCGGCACTGACATGGGACTGGCTTCTTCAACCGTTTACATTTTCAAATTGTAACTAGAAGTTTTCTGTGATCCATTTCTCTTCCCTGGGCCACTCTATATACTTTCTCATCTGCATGAAAATAAAATTGGCATTCATAACGAGACCACTAGATTCCCAAAGACCTGCTGAATTGTCTAAGAAAACATCCGGTTGCTTCAGGAGGTATCATTGTGCTTTCATGTTTTTTAGGCCATGCCACGTGCCATGTAGGATCTTAGTTCCCTGACCAGGGGTTGAATCCACATCCCCTGCAGTGGAAACATGAAGTCCTAACCACTGGACCACCAGGGAATAGCCTGTGCTTTAATTTTTGAAGCATAATCATCCATTTGTGGTCTATATGATAAATCTAGTTATCAGAATTTTTATTAATCAGAAAATTTTATCAACCAAATTTATTTATTGTAATTACAGCCACTGATATTTTGGAAAATAACACTGGCTAGCATTAATTTAGTATAGGCTCCATGGGGTTGCAAAGAGTCAGATACAACTTAGCACACATGCACACACGGACACACACACACACACAGAAGCATTGTATTGCTACTTTAAATTCATTATTTGGTCTCAGACTCAAAACTATCTTATGCAGCAAGCATTTTTATTGTCTCCAGCTTACAAGTGAGCAAACTAAGTCACAGAGAGAGTACACAAAATCATCAACAACCTGTTGGCAATGTGTGAAGTTTGCATCACACACACTCCTGCCCCGAGACATTCAAATCCTGCTGAGAGAGGGTCTCCCATTTGGGAACATGTTAAGGATTTCAAGCTGAGATCTGGTAATCAAGTTCTGACAGGTGGAGGACCTTAGGGAAGCCACTTTATTCATTTATTGGCCACACTGATCAGATATCAAATCTGCAGCCCTTGTATTGGAAGGTGAAGTTTTTTTTGTTTTTGTGTTTTTAGTTTTGGTGATACAGAATTCTATCACTGTTCTGTTGCCCAATCATAATACAGAGGTATTAAGTGAGTAACAGCTACATAATCACAGTGGTGAAAGATGTTTGTCAGGTTTCACAATCAATAGCCAAACAAAGAAACGAAAAGATAGCTGGAGTCTTAACCACTGCACCATCAGGGAAGCCCCAGGGGAAGCCACCTTTTAAACTCTTAGAGTATGGATCTTCCATTCAATAACACTTCAATAAAGAATCCCTTCCTCACGGATTGGTTGCAAGTGAAAAAACTGAGAAAATACGTGGAAAAACTCTGCTCTATAAATTGCCTCTGCACCTCCCTTTCGCTTGCCAACCACATCCAGAAAGTAGGTTTCCCTGGGTTGGTCATGGACGTGGATGCAGCTTCAGAATCCCCTGATCCAACTCCCTTATCCCAAGTTGAATGGGCTGATTCCATCCCTAACCTGCCAGTCCACTATCTACATCATCATCTGTCTGTCCAGGTGACCTGAGGTGGAGTCTAAATCAACCACGGGTTGCACACGGAGCTTTTTGGAGAGTCAGCGATGCTGACACAGACTTGGACTAGCTCAGTGCTCTGACAGATGGATGGCGTGGATGGCGGCATCTCTAAAAATAAAGATGTCTTGTCTGCAGGCCTGTGTGTTTGGTTGCCCAGGCACTGTTCCACTCTGGGTAAGTCACATTTTCCTTTGCTTCACCCAGCAGCCCCTGTGGCTGGTGATTTAGGGCCCCGGGTGGCACATGGACCTTTATATCCATCCTTCATTCCTTTGCCCTTAGGAACCTACTTATTAACCTTCCCCACCCCATACCCTCCATCCCCTGGACCTCCCTCTCCCCCAGTGCTGCTCTTCACTAACTGGATGCTCTTGATGAATTAGTGAAACAAAGGTTTTTATGAGCTGTGTCTCTCAAGAACTCATGAAGAAAGCTCTCTGCCCAGAACAGAAACAAACATTTGCACTCTAGCTTTCTAGAATGAGTGGGACTTTGGAAATATTTCTTGAATTAAAATGATTCCCCATACACATATATGTGTGGCTGAGTCATATACATATATATATATACACATACACTGTTCACCTGAAACTACCACAACATTGTTTATCAGCTATAACCCAATACAAAATAAAAAGTTAAAAGTTTGGAAAAAATAATAAAATAAATCTTCCATTTTGCACAAAGAAAAGATCCCCAAATGAAGGCCTGTGAAACTGGAAAGGTAGTGATGGGCTTTTTTATTGTGATGAAATAGACATCACATGAAATTTACTATGATAGTAAGTGTTGATATATTCACAGCATTGTGTAACCATCACCTCTATTCTGGAACATCTTCATCACCCCAAAAAGAGACCTAGTATTCATTAAACAGTCCTATCCATTTTCCCCTCCCCTAGCCCCTGGAAACCACTAACCTGCTTTCTACTTCTATGTCTTTGTCCATTTTGGATATTTTCATATAGGACAGATGCATGGTGCTTACTCACTCAGTCCTGTCCGATTCTTTGTGACCCCATGGATGGTAGCGTGCCAGATTCCTCTGTCCATGGGATTTTTCAGGCAAGAATACTGGAGTGGGTTGCCATGCCCTCCTCCAAGGGATCTTGCTGACCTGGAGGTCAAACTCAATTCTCCTGCATTGCAGGTGGATTCTTTACCACTGAGCCAAGAGGGAATTTGCTAAAAAAAAAATTAACATGCTATACATTGACATTCCAAAAGTCTAAAATAATTTCATTCTTTGTGTCTTGACTCCCAGAAACTCTTGTCCCCCTGCCCCTCCTTGTAGATTTTTAAGTATCCCTCTAGAAAATGCATATCCCTATACAAGCCAATATTTTATCCCCACCCTTTATCACACAAAAGGTACTATTCTATACACAACATTTTCTAACTTGTTTTTTAGTCACTTAATGAAATGTCCTGGAACTTTGTCCCTATCATTTCACAGAGTGCTTCCTTGTTCCTTTTTGCAGCTGCATAGTTCTGAGGTTCCACGCTTTATTTAGCTAAGTCTTTCTTGATCAACTTTTGGATTTGTTTCTGGTTTTTTGCCATCACCCATGAAGCAGCAGGGATTCATCCTGGACACATGTCATCTCTGAAGTGTCTCTGCAGCACAAATTCTCAGAAGATATGAAGCTGGGTAAAAGGGCATGTGAAGTTACACTTCTGTTCACTATCATCAAGCTGCCCTCTGTAGGGTTATATTTGTTTACACTCACCCCGGTAACACAGCAGAGGCCTAAGCCCACCAAGTGTCACCAAACCTCTATATGTTCTCATTCTCAAATTTTCATTTGCCTATCTATTCACATAGGAAATAGGGTTTATTCCTTAAAAAGCTAAAAATAGAACTAGCATTCAATCTAACAATTCCACTGTGGGCTATATATATCCAAAGAAATGAAAACAGTAATTCTAAAAAAATACATGTACCCCAATGTTCATAGAAGCACTATTTACATTAGCCAGTATATGGAAGCAATGTAAATGTCTATCAGCAGATGAATGGATTAAAAAAAAAAGATGTGAGAAATATACACAATGGAATATTACTCAGCCAAAAAAAAAAATGGAATTCTGCCATTTGCAACAATGTAGATGGATGGACCTAGTATTATGCTTAGTGAAATAAGTCATATAGAGAAAGACAAATACTCTATATTAACACTTTTTATGTGGAATCTAAAAGGTAAAACAAACAGATGTATATGAAAAAACATGAGCAGATTCACAGATATAGCGAACACACTAGTGGTTACTAGTGGGGAGAGAGAAGAAGGGAGGGGCAAGATAGGGGTATGAAGATTAAGAGATACAGACTACTATGTATAAAAGAAATAAGTAGCATGTATACATTGCATAGGACAGGGCGATTCAGTCATTTTTTGGTAATCACCCACATCTCTTGTGTCCCCTGCATTGGCAGGTAGATTATTTACTATTAGTGCCACCTTGGAAGTCTGATAAAAATATTGAATTGCTATGTTGTACATCTAAAACTAACATCATATTGTAAATAAACCACACTTCAATTTTTTTTTAAAGAAATAGGATTTAAAGAACAATTATTCTGTTTTGGTCTTCCTTAAAAGAAAGAAATGTATTCAGCATCTCCCTGTTGCCTGTCATCTCCAGTGAGAACCATGAAGGCAGCGTCTTGCCCAAGCCTGCAGACCTCTGCCTTACCTGGAAAGAATTCCCATGGAAGGTCTCCACTTCCCTGGGCCACTGGTCATCTGAGCTCATCTTTGTTTCAAAATGACTGGGTATTTTTACCACAGACATCTCCCTTTTCCGGCTTGAGTGTGCTGCCCACAAGCTGAGTGTTGAGCTTCAGCCTTTCCCATCACTGCTTTGTTGCTACCAACTGCTTTTCCCATTGGTCAGCTGCTTTCTGAGTACCAAGCCGGCTCTCCAGGAATTTATTTAAAGATGTGATGAAAATGTTCATTATGGGAAGGAAGCCTTGTGGGATGCAGAATAGGGCTCTGATGAAGGGGTCCCCTCTTGGCTCTTTTGCATCCCAGTAGAGTAGTGGTGTATGGATGTGAGAGTTGGACCATAAAGTTGAGCATCGAAGAACTGAGGCTTTTGAATTGTGGTGCTGGAGAAGATTCTTGAGGGTCCCTTGGACTGCAAGGAGATCAAAACAGTTAATCGTAAAGGAAATCAGTCCTGAATATTTATTGGAAGGACTGATGCTAAAGCTGAAGCTCCAATCCTTTGGCCACCTGATTTAAAGAGCCTACTCGTTGGAAAAGACCCTGATGCTGGGAAAGATTGAGGGAAGGAGGAGAAGGGGACAACGGAAGATGAGGTGGTTAGATGGCAACACTGACTCAATGGACATGAGTTTGAGCAAGCTCTGGGAGATGGTGAAGGACAGGGAAGCCTGGCATGCAGCAGTCCATGGGATTGGACACAACTGAGTGACTGGACAAGAGTGAGGGGAGGTGGCGGGGGACACCCCGAGTTTAACCCTTGGGGTAACATGACAGTGAATGACAAGAATCACAGTGCTCATAACCTTTGATGGTTCCTCAACATTATTTAAAAGTGTCTGGGGAGAGTGACTTTCAACTTGTTTCAGTCTCTGAAGAGTTTTATTTCTCCTTAGTTGGGAAGTCAGAGAATCCACTGAGAACGTGTGACTTCCACAGGTCCCAGCCTCGGCGTTGCCATCTCTGTTCTGGGATGGAGGAAGTGGAGGACGATCACTTCCTGTTGCGTTTGTTTCCTGTTTCCTTCTCCGTGCACGGGAGCGCGTGCTGACCCTGCCCTGCAGCGCGTGCTGACCCTGCCCTGCAGCCATGTTTACATTCCATTGCCTGGGTGGGGAAGTGGGGGAGACAGCTGAAGGGGCGGTTTGCTTCCAACCTTCATTCCAAATGCAGCGAAATAAATTCAGCCCAAGCACAGAGCGACCTCAGGTGGATTCCTGCTTGGCTTCCCAACACACTGCACCTCAGAGGACCTCTCCCTGCCACGTTCCGCCCAGTGCTGAATGCTCTTTAAATAAGTGTTGAATCAGGAGCGAACTGGAGGCTTTACCCCCATAGACTGTGAGCCATGTGCCCTTCTGCTCCCTGTGTCTGCTGGCAGGTGTATCAACTCAGTCCCCTGACCCCTGTTTTCCATAATACCTTCTGCTGCTTCTCCCCCAAATCCAATACCCCAGCCTCGCTCCCCCATCCTCTCCAAGCTGCAGGAAGGCCTTGGGAGTCAGTGACAGAGGGTCAAGTCCTGCCTTGGTCATCGACAGTCCTGGAGCACTTTGTGTGTGTGCTCATTCGCTTAGTTGTTTCCTACTCTTTGCAGCTCCATGGTCTGTAGCCCTCCAGATGCCTCTGTCCAGCGAATTTTTCCAGGCAAGAATACTGGAGTGGGTTACCATTTCCTCCTCCAGGAAATCTTCTTAACCCAGGGATCAAAACTGTGACTCTGGCGTCTCCTGCCTTGGCGGGTGGATTCTTTAACACTAACGCCACCTGGGAGTACTTTCCTAAATCAGTGTTTCTATCTGTAAAATGGGCTGACAATTCTGCACTCCAACAGCAAGGGCTGAGGATTAAAATAGGCATTTAAAAAGTACCCAGCTCCATTGAAAGCACAGTGGCAGTCATGAAAACATGTCCTTCATTGTTATCCCCCAGGGCTGTCCTTGACATCCACCAGCAAGTCTACCAGCTGAGCAGTCTTGCACAGGTCACAAAAATCTTTGAATGTCAGGACTTTAACCTGTACAGCAGGGATCTATAGCAATTCCTGCATGACTCCATTGTAGGGATACTATAAGACACAGTGACTGCCGACAAATGTCCATCTAGTCAAAGCTACAGTTTTTCCAGTAGTCATGTACAGATGTGAGAGTTGGACCATAAAGAAAGCTGAGCACCAAAGAATTAATGCTTTTGAACTGTGGTACTGAAGAAGACTCTTGAGAGTCTCTTGAACTGCAAGATCAAACCAGTCAATCCTAAAGGAAATCAGTCCCGAATATTCACTGGAAGGACTGATGCTGAAGCCGAAACTCCAGTACTTTGGCCACCTGATGCGAAGAACTGATGCATTGGAAAAGCCCTTGATACTGAGAAAGATTGAAGACAGGAGGAGAAGGGGATGACAAAGAATGAGATGGTTGGATGGCATCACTGACTCGATGCTCATGAGTTTGAGCAAGCTCCAGGAGTTTGTGATGGACACAGAAACCTGGAGTGCTGCAGTCCATGGGGCTGCAAAGAATCCGACACTACTGAGTGACTGAACTGGACACAGAGAAACTTATTATGGGTATCACCAGTCAAGGTGGCCCTTGGCATGTTGTCACAAAACCACAGCCACCACCACCCTCAGCTACCAAAATGTAGTCGGTACTTCCCTGTTTATAATGGTCTTTGGGGGACGAGCTACTTTCAGAAAAATGATGCTTAGCCCCTCTTCAGGTTTCAGGATGTGAAAGGCTCTCCTCAGAAATATGCACACACACACTCAAGTGCACATGAACCCCTGAAAGTGTCACCAAGGACGCAGGTTAAGAAGCTCTGCCTTAGAGGCAGGAATGCAGCAGCCACAGAACCTTTCCAGGCTGGCTTATGTGGGATTGGCCCCTACATCGAGCTGGTGCCCTGGGGTCTGGCCTGCCCTAAGCTGTGATATCCAGACCTTTCAAGATTTGGGGGTCATTTCTGATTTCAAATCTGTGAAGGTCTCAATCTATGGTTGAAATGTGAAAAAAAAAAAAAAATCTTGGGACCATGAGCTACTGGCAGCTCTGAATTCTGCTTGATTTTGTTCCCAACAGAGAAGAGAGAGCAAGGTGAATCCTTGTGTGTTTGCTGATTACGGCCCAGCTCCAATGGCGCATAGAGGATAAGCAGAGAAAACACAGCTCCTCTGGAATTTATCATCTTTCACCTCTTTCTCCTTTACCTGTGCATGCACACAGCTCCCTTGAATCCATGACTCAGAATGACTGTATCTGTGTTACAGATAATGATGAAGAAGGTAAGCATCCTGGGCAGGAACTCTGGGTCCCAAAGGAGGAGCTTCTCATCTGTCTGCCTCTCCTAAAATCATTGTCACTCTTCTTTGCCATTTGGTCAGGGGCTGGATGTTGGGGGTGGGGTGGGGTGGGGAAGTATTGGATCCAGGATGAGAGTTGGGAGAGCTGGGCCCACCCCCCAGCTTTGCCCTTCACCTTCTGCATGACTTCAGGCAAAACCCTAACTTGGCCTGGGGCCTAAGTTTCTCTACATTCTGGTAGGAGCGGAATTGGCTGATCCCTGGGTAATATCCATCATGAGGCTTGAGGACAACTCCTACAGCCTCTGAGCACTCTAGAGGTGTAAAGCATGGACATCAGGAGAGACAGATGCCAAGATGGTGTTGGCCATCCTGCATCTCCTGACTCAAAGGGTTCCCCAAGCTATCTCATGAAAACATGCTGTGCCCTCTGGTACACTGGCCAAGCAAGGTCCTGGCTCTTGCCAACATTCCCATGTCAACAGCCTGTTTCCAGCAGTGGGTGTGCCCCAGCATGAGCCCACAGACCCTGGGAGAGGTCGCAGAGTTTGTGCTTACTTAGGATTGGGCTGGGGACCCAGGCAGAGCAGCAGGCTGTTGGCCCTGGAGCCCTGATCCCCACATGCAGGAACCTGCAGACGTATATAACTGCCCTCTCCCCACCCCCACCCCCAGCCTCATCTCCCCTCTTAATCCTCTAGCCTCCAAAAACATGGTGATCACTGGTGTCCTTCAATTATCTGCCAAGAGATCTCAGCAAGTCACTGAGGAGACTCAGTTTTCTAATTGGAAAAGCGAAGGTCACAGTCACACAGATGTCACAGGGTAGTTATGTCGACGGCAGAAGGTCATTTCTATGGAAGTGATTCATTGAGAGTTTTACGCACATTCATTATCTTTATGATGACAGAGTGTCACTAGGGCCACTCCCTAGGAGACTGAGCAAACAGTGAAAGTGGATTCCGGGATTCTGCTCCAGGGATGGAGAGGCATGATGCTTCCCTGGGGGTCCACATCAAGAAGATGCTAAGCCTACTGTCCCATGTCGCAGCCTGCGATGTGGAGGAGGAGCCCTGGGAACTGACCTACCCTGTGGACACCTGCTCACCTAGTATCATCTGCAACTGATGTGTCTTCTCTCATCTAGTCCTCTCCACACCCTTGGGCATGGGTCTATGGGAATCCTTGTCTTACAGAGGAAGAAACTGGAAAGCATTTGTCCCAGTGATGGAGTGGGGTTGGTACAGCAAGAATTTGAACACTGGCTGGCGGTCCTTGCCCAGCTCTGAGCCACCATCAGTTGGAACTGTTGGGTGCTGGAGGGGGCCTGGAGAACAGCCCGAGGAGTCTGCCCTACTGGCTTGTTCCCCAGAGAGAATACCCAGTGCTGGGCTCATCCCCACCCGTGACCTCCCACTAACTTTTGGAAAGGACAAGCTGGGGGCTCACTGGTCCCTGCCCTCTGCTCAGGCAGCACACACATCCAGCTCTGGCATTTCCCCCCAGGCCCCGTGTCTGAGTTTGAGCATCTCGTATAAATTAGTCGCCAGCTGCCTTAGTCCATCCTAAAAGAAATCAGTCCTGAATATTTATTGGAAGGACTGATGCTGAAGCTGAAACTTCAATACTTTTGCCACCTGATGCAAAGAACTGACTCCTTGGAAAAGATCCTGATGCTGGGAAAGACTGAAGGTGGGAGGAGAAGGGAGCACAGAGGATGAGATGGATGGGCATCACCAACTCAATGGTCATGAGTTTGAGTAAACTTTGGGAGTTAGCGAAGGACAGGAAGGCCTGGGATGTTGCAGTCCATGGGGTCGCAGAGTCCCACATGACTGAGTGACTGAGCTAACTGCCCTAGTTTGCCCTAGTAACACATAGGGTCGAAAACAACAGAAATTCTCCCTCTCCCAGTTCTGGGAACTTGCATCTGACCTTGAGGTGTCCTGAGGGCTGGTCCCCTCCGCCCCGAAGGCTATAAGAAAGAATCTGGTCCAGGTCTCCCTCCCAGCTTCGGTGGACGGTCAGTAGTCCTGGGTGTTTCTTGACTGGAGGCAGCACCGTGCCTATCCCTGCTTCCATCTTCACATGGACTTTTACTGTCTCTGACTCTTTACGTGGTATTGTAAAAAATAAGGGCATGAGTCATGTCAGGTTAGGGGTCCTCTCTATTTCAGTAGGATCTCACCTACACTAGTTACATCTGCAGCCACTCTCCTTCCAAATAAGCTCACATTTGAGGTCCTGGGTGTTAGGACTGCAGTGCATCTTTTTAAGGAGGGAGTGGCAGATGAGAACCTATCACATCAGCTTTGGGTAAAAGTAGCCAAAATAGCCATTTTATTTGGGTAAAATAATGGATGAGGATCTTGCATCTTGTCTAAATTTCCTGGAACTGAGTCAGTCTGCAGAGTTGTTGCAAGGTTACTTACCTGTGAGTGCTCGATCATGTCTGACTCTTTGTGACCCCATGGACTGTAGCCTGCCAGGTTCCTCTGTCTGTGGGATTCTCCAGGCAAGACTAGTGGAGTGAGTCTCCATACCCTCCTCCAGGGATCTTCCTGACTCAGGGATCGAACCTGCATCTCCCGTGCCTCCTGCATCTTAGGTGAATTCTTTTCCACTGAGCCAGTGGGGAAGCTCATTTCAAGGTGCCTCTAGCTTCAAATACCCAGGAGCACCATGGGGAACTTAGAGATGTGACCCATGAGGCTCTAACCTGACAGGTGAAAATTTCTCAGAGGGAAGTCCTTGGGTCTCTATCAGAACCACTTTGGGGGGAATGGTTGGGGGCGGGGTGTGGAACCTTGTTAAAAACACAAATGAGATAAGACGTAGTGTCTTAAACTTCACAAGGTCATGCTAGCATGTAGACAGAAATTCTCTTGTGTTGATTTACACATGGAAGCTTCCTGAGAAGGATTTTCCCTGGTAGCTCAGATGGTAAAGAATGTACCTGCAATGTGAAGGCCCTGGTTCAATAGACTCCAGTATTTTGGAGTGGGAATGGCAACCACCACAGTATTTTTGTCTGGAGAATTTTATGGCCAGGGGAGACTGGCGGGCTACAGTCCATAGAGTCACAAAGAGTTGGACATGACTGAACAACTAACAGCATCCCCAGAGATGTACTGCAATCAGAATGTATCTGACTCTCTACTGGCTTCTTTGGGGAAGAGAAAATAAAAACGTGCTATTTCTAAAATTCATTGATTGGTGCCTTCCTCGTTTGGATGGGTCTACATTTTGCTGAAAAAAAATGATGGGAATCTTTTGTCAATAACTCAAAAAACCAAAAAGAAACCCACAGATGAGAACCAGGAATCTGTTTTTCTGGGAAGGGTTTGTGGGTTGTATTGTGCTCTTAAAAAAAAAAAAAA
>SJYV01001837.1:0-14163 GCA_006410875.1 Neotragus pygmaeus
GTTCAACTTCAGCTTCTTCAGCGTTACTGGTTGGGGAATAGACTTGGATTACTGTGATATTGAATGATTTGCCTTGGAAACGAACAGAGATCATTCTGTCGTTTTTGAGATTGCATCCAAGTACTGCATTTTGGACTCTTGTTGACCATGATGGCTACTCCATTTCTTCTGAGGGATTCCTGACCACAGCAGTAGATATAATGGTCATCTGAGTTAAATTCACCCATTTCAGTCCATTTTAGTTTGCTGATTCCTAAAATGTCGACATTCACTCTTGCCATCTCTTGTTTGACCACTTCCAGTTTGCCTTGATTGATGGACCTGACATTCCAGGTTTGTATGCAGTGTTGCTCTTTATAGCATCAGACCTTGCCTCTATCCCCAGTCACATCCACAACTGGGTATTGTTTTTGCTTTGGCTCCATCCCTTCATTATTTATGGAGTTATTTCTCCACTCATCTCCAGTAGCATATTGGGCACCTACTGACCTGGGGAGTTTCTCTTTTGGTGTCCTTTTCATACTGTTCATGGGTTTCTCAAGCCTAGAATACTGAAGTGGTTTGTCATTCCCTTCTCCAGTGGACCACATTCTGTCAGACCTCTCTACCATGACCCGCCCATCTTGGGTTGCCCCACAGGCATTGCTTAGTTTCATTGAGTTAAACAAGGCTGCGGTCCTAGTGTGATTAGATTGACTGGTTTTCTGTGATTATGGTTTCAGTGTGTCTGCCCTCTGATGCCCTCTTGCAACACCTACCGTCTTACTTGGATTTCACTTACCTTGGGTGTGGGGTATCTCTTCACAGCTGCTCCAGCAAAGTGCAGCCGCTGCTCTTACCTTGGACGAGAGGTATCTCCTCACTGCCACCCCTCCTGACCTTAAACATGGAATAGCTCCTCTAGGCCCTCCTGCACCCACGCAGCCACCACTCCTTGGACATTGGGTTGCTCCTCCCAGCCTCATTATAGCAATTTAATATTTCCTTCGAGCTGAATATCTAGAGGACTGGAAGTGTGTCTTATTCAGCTTTTTAGATTTTATGCATAGCAAAAATATATGCAAATAGTGATGAGTAAATTCATTAATTAATATGACAAATATTTCTTGAGACCCTGTTATTTTTTCTGATGCTCAAGGTTCCTGACACATGTATTAGTGAACACACAAAAATATCTCAATGATGGAACTTAAATGGGAGGATGGGTGAAGTAGGGGTGATAAGAACATAATATATAAATAAATTATATAGTGTGTTAAAAGGTAAAAATGTCATGGTGGCTTTATCAAGATAAGAGAATAGAGCGTGTCATTTAATTCAGTTGATTTCTTTCTATTCCTTTGACTTATTCCAAGATACTACCATATATATAATATTATTTAACATTTTATAATAATAACAATTAATAATAATATAATAATAACATTTAATAATATTTAACATAATATTATATAATATTCATTTAACAAGTTTCCAAAGTAGCACTTCAGCATATATCCCTGGTTCTTCAGGTTTGACCAGATGCTTTTCTAGGTTACGTGAATAGCTGTTACATCGATGATGAAGGTCCTTTCTTCATCTACACTGTCTTTGGTCTGAATGTCTGTCCCTCTGGCCCCACCACAACCATTATCCCAGCTATAAACTGTGTAATCCCTTAGAAGCAGTAGACATAAGCTATTAAATTTAAATATTTTCTGAAATTGAAACAGTTGAAAAATTTTCAAAAATTGCTAAAGGGGAAGAATCAATTCATTTTATACTTGCCACTAAAATTTAGACATGAAAAACTCCTTGAGCTTATCCATAGGCATTCTGGATCCAAAATATTGCAAATGATTTCTAGATTTACAATTTTCTACAGTCAACTATTTATTATATGAATAATGATCTCGAAAGACTGCAATTGTGTGTGTGTGCAGCGGTTTTATTACAGTACAAAAAGGAACACCGAAAGCTTCTGACACAGACATCCGGAGGCTGAGAGTGCCCCCTCGCTAGTCTTTTCAAGGCCTCATATACTTTTTTCAGACCCACTCAAAAGACTACAATTTTTGAAGGAAGAGTATTGTACAATGCCTGTGTGCTCAGTTGCGTCTGACTCTACGACCCTGTGGACTGTAGCCCTCCAGTTTCCTCTGTCAAAGGAATTTTCCAGGCAAGAATACTGGAGTGGATTGCTATTGCCTACTCCAAATATTGCACAACATTCCTCTTTAAAGTTCATTAAAAATATTATAACCATGAGGAGCTCTCAGTTTATCAGGAAAGCTGTCTACCTATTTGAGGATATTTAACTGAAAATTGACTTCAACTTTTAAATCAATAATTTAGGAAAAATATGATAATAAAAATAAATCTTTCTAAAACCCAGATGATTAAAAAGTTAAAATGAACATAATGTTGATTATTGCATAGGATCATGAGAATCAACAGAAAAACTGCTCTAACATGCTTGATCCAGCGACTTAAATGTGGCAGATGCTCAGTAAAGTTCTGCGGAGGGATGAGTGGGCTGTTCAGTCTACTGGTTGGTTAGTGGGCTATCCTGGCAGGGAAGGATAACTATCCATACTCCCATGTCTCAACAGTGGGCCTCATGTATCTGGAAAAATAGTCTTTTAAGATGTCGAATACCTTGGGTGGGATTATAGGACAGAAAGTGGAAAAAAAAAAAACCTGACTGAAGTAAAGCCAAGCAATGCTGCCCAGAGACTTGTCTATACCATGAAAACTCTCGTTGGCGTTTGCACCTGCTCTGCCCCTTACCCATAGCTCCTTCTTCTCCCAGCCATCCTCACAGTCACTGAAGTCAGTTTTCAAAGTATTTACTTAAACTAAATGTTTTAAAAATCAAAAATAGCAAAATTGGGAATCCATCCAACATTTCTCTCCAATTTATACTGCTACTGTGGGCCCTGGGATGATTCCAGGAATTACTTTTGACAGGATTTTAAAAATTAGGTTTAAATTAAGTTAAAATATTCCTGGTATTAACAGGGAGCTGGCTGATAAGGACAGACCACTACTGAACCTCTCTTAATTCACTGATGTCGGTGGTTCTGTTTCTGAAAAGGTCCAGGTTTAAATTACCAGTTATCTGTGTTAGATAATTTTAGAACCCTACTTTTTCCCCAGTTGTTTGCATGACATAAGCAAAATTTTTCCCTACATATATATCCTGTAAACAACAGGTGGGACATTTCTTAATTTGCTATTTAATTTAAAAAATTTAAGTCTCCAGAACTGTTCAATTGTCAAATGGTTAATAATTGTTAACCATTTCTGTGTTAAAGACATTCAGTAATTAAAGATAGGTAATGTCATCTCTACTTAGACCCCATTAACCAAGACACTCAGTATATATCTATTAATATATTTAAAACTTTAAAATAATATTCTCTTCCAAATTATCTGAAACATAGGTGTGAATGAACATTAGGGAATGTAAAATCAAGGTACGGAAAATAATTTTTAGATTTGATAATAAATACACAGTTGTTGATTGAACTGTGGGAACACTGAGCAGAAACAACAGGGTAAGAATATGTGTAGTAATTATGATTTTCATTAAAAAGTTAAACCTACTCTAATCATTTTTATTTGTTTGATATAATGAATGTAAGTACACTTAAGAAGTATAAATCAAGTAACAACTATGACCACAATAGTTTAAAATTTTTATTTGGAGTCGAATTGAGTTTTTATTGAAGTTGCCTTACCTTAAAAAGACGGAAAACAAAAGAACTCATTTAAAAATATGTATAAATGTGGCCAATAGAAAGGAAAGCAATCTGGAAATCTATAATGAACAAGGTTAATATCTTAAATATAAGATGAAAACACCGTATTAGCAGTATAAAATACACTGATTCCTGGACACTCTGTGCTTTCTACAAAGTGGCTATTTTTGTATGTCTTATTATGTGGTCACTTTTTAACACTGTTTACACTACTGGGCTTTGGCAAGAAGTGGGCGCGTTTCCCTGCCCTGACTTGTCACCCGTGTCATAAGAGCACTCTTCTAAGGTGGCTTGCTCAGAAGCCTAAGTCAAAGTGGGTGGTATTGTTCCATCCCACTAGTCGGAGTGGTTGTAGTCTTTAAAAACGTGGTTTGGTTTACTAGGTTTTATGAAACCATATTTGAGAATATAGTTAGGTTTTGAAACCCGGTGCTGGGCTTTTGGGGGGCATAATGGAGGGTGGGAAGAGAAGAATACCAGTAACATTGAAGGAAGTCTTCCAATAGAGTATAGTTTAAACTATTTCCAGGATCATAGTTGCGGCCACTGAAATATTTGCTACGTATGGATTCCTGTGTGTTTGAAACATGCATTCAACTAAGCAGATTTTAAAGTTTTATTAATTCAGCAGAGCACCCCCCCCACACACACACACACAAGTGTTCTAGTAGCAAGGAAAATTTTGCACACTGCTGAGCTATTTTACTAGAGACATAATTGTAATGTAAATTGTAGTCTCAATAAAATAATACTTACCGAAGTCTACAACCAGTAAGCTCCTTTGGGGGAATCATACACATATATGGGCCCTTTAAAACTTGAGACTTGAGCCTAGACTAAAACTGAAGTCAGAAAACAGGCCTCGTCTTCCTCCATATCTACTGCCTACAGAGGGTACCTGATTTAGGTTCTTTAATCTTTTGTCAGCTTAAAATCTCAGGATAAGACAGCTGAGGTAGAATTCTACAAGGTAGAATTTAACATCACTGTTCTAAACCTATTACCATACACCATCTCACATTAGAAACATATGGAAAATAGAATATCTGGTTTCTAGATAGCTGTTACATGCTGAACTGATGCTGGGAAAATAAAAGAAACTATGTAAACAGTATAGATAGAGTTGGAAAGCAACTTATGGGCAATTAGCCTATGTTGCAGCTAAAGAAATGTAACACCTCTGAAATGACCTCAGACCATGCATGAGTGTAGGTCACAGCTGAGCTGCTGTCCTTTGAGTAATCACTGTAATTAAAAGGCATTTATGCCTCGGCTAAATGTAGGTCTGATTCTGACAGATCTTTTCAACCTGCTCTGTGTACAGATGACAAGTTCCTGAAATGTAAGATACCTTTCAAAAAACTAAGGACAAGAAAGTACATTTTCTACAGTTTCATGCACTTTCTTAGAAGACCTCTCCTCATCCCCGGTTTCTGAGAATCCGATTATCGTGCCATTTCTGCTTTTTCAGCACCTAGAACAGGTCCTAGAACAGGCAGAGAAGGCATTTAATAAATACTTATCAAGTTGAAACTGAAGTGTTCAATTTTGTAGTAAATTTGTGCAGGTTATTCCTTTGTCTAAATAGATATGTTAAACAATGTAAGTTTTGTGACATATAAAGAAAAATATTTCAGTGTTGATAGATCATCTAGCTCAATATAGCAATCTTATCTATTCCTAAAAGTTAAAATGTTCTCATTCTTTTTTCCCTTCAAGAGAGAAATGCATTGTCTTTTGCCACAGAAAATACAACACTTTGTATTCAGTGTTCATGGGAAGAATTCACAATTCAGACTCTTATTTTCACACTGCCTTTCAACAACACCTACGCCACCCAGAATAATAATGTGTTAAGCTGCTGTGGCTGCAAAGCATTTCAATAAAAGAAGGAAATCATTTTCATAATTACTGATAAGTTCTTAATTTTTCTGCTAAATGGTAAATCAACCACAGTTGGTGAAAGAAATGATTCTTATGATTTGATATTACAGAGGCTTACAGTTGTCTTGAAATGTCAGAGAGTGATATGTTCACTTTATGGAGAGAAAGGGTTAATTACTGGAAATTTTCTCAAGTCCTAAATATCAAGCATTGTATTGCTCTCTGAAGTTTACAATGCTCAGTTAAGTCATCTGCAGATTTCTATCTGAAATTTCATGCTTTCTGTTGAAAGTAAGGGATTAAAAAAATATATATATATATATAGTTTTTAATATATAGTACTATAAGATGCTAACAGGACCGAAATCAGTTAAAACTGTCATTAAATGTGTCAAAAATTATTAACACAGGGTATTTATTGAGATGCACCCTGAACTTAAGCACGATCATTAACTTTATAAAGAAAGTGGACTATTACAGTTTTTTCTGATATATGTGAATTAGGTACTCAATAAATGGACATCAAAAGGAATTTTTGTTGAAAGAATCAATGAATGAACCATTAGATCATTTTTGTCTGAACTAGCATCTCCCTTGCAGTATACCTGGGAATATCGGGAACTTTTCTGAGCCTCTGTTGTGAGCATTAAGCAAATTGATGATTTACTGACACCTCATTTATCCAGCATTATTGGAGAAATAGTGCTCCTGGTTAAAGCTTTATGGTTAACTGAAGAGGCATTTTGCAGTCGTGTTCATTTAAGCTACATATTTCTAGGATGCACCTCACCTCCTCCTATCTGCTCAGGGATGTGATCCAGGCTATGATACTGCTGAGCCCCTAGAGCACTCTCTCTCCCAACATGCAGCTTCTCTCCACCTGGACTATACGATGTGTAGTGGTGACTAGGATTGTACCCACAGACACTGGGAGCCTTCCACTCCTCGTTAATTGTGACAAACAAAAATATCTCCAGTTCAGTTCAGTCGCTCAGTCGTGTCCGACTCTTTGTGATCCCATGGACTGCAGCATGCCAGGCTTCCCTGTCCATCACCAACTCCCAGAGTTTGCTCAAACTCATGTCCATTGAGTCGGTGATGCCATCCAAACATCTCATCCTCTGTCATCCCCTTCTTCTCCTGCCTTCAATCTTTCCCAGCATCCGGGTCTTTTCAAATGAGTCAGTTCTTTGCATCAATGTCCAAAGTATTGGAGTTTTCACTTTAGCATCAGTCCTTCCAAGGAATATTCAGGACTGATTTCCTTTATGATGGACCAGCTGGATCTCCTTGCAGTCCAAGGGACTCTCAAGAGTCTTCTCCAACACCACAGTTCAAAAGCATCAATTCTTTGACAGTCAGCTCTCTTTATAGTCCAACTCTCACATCCAGACATGACTACTGGAAAAACGATAGCTTTGACTAAACAGACATTTGTTGGCAAATCAATGTCTCTGCTTTTAAATATACTGTTTAGTTTGATCATAGCTTTTCTTCCTATGAGCAAGTGTCTTAAATTCATGGCTGCAGTCACCATCTGCAGTGATTTTGGAGCCCCCCAAAATAAAGTCTGTCACTGTTTTCATTGTTTCCCTATCTATTTGTCATGAAGTGATGGGACCAGATGCCATGATCTTAGTTTTCTGAATGTTGAGTTTTAAGCCAGCTTTTTCTCTGACCTCTTCCTCCTTCATCCAGAAGTTCTTTTAATTCCTCTCTGTTTTCTGCCATAAGGGTGGTGTCATCTGCTTATCTGAGGTTATTGATATTTATCTTGACAATCTTGGTTCCAGCTTTTATTTCATCCAGGCCAGCATTTCTCATTATATACTCTTTATATAAGTTAAATAAGCAGGGTGACAATATACAGCCTTGACATACTCCTTTCCCAACTGGAGCCAGTCTGTTGTTCCATGTCCAGTTCTAATTGTTGCTTCTTGACCTACATACAGATTTCTCAGGAGGCAGGTCAGGTGGTCTTGTATTTTTATGTCTTTAAGAATTTTCCACAGTTTGTTGTGATCCACACAGTCAAAGGCTTTGGTGTAGTCAATAAAGCAGAAATAGACATTTTGCTGGAACTCTTTTGCCTTTTCAATGATCCAATGGATGTTGGCAAGTTGATCTCTGGTTGCTCTGCCTTTTTCTAAATCCAGCTTAAACATCTGGAAGTTCACAGTTCACGTACTGTTGATACCTTGCTTGGAGAATTTTGAGCATTTCTTTTCTAGCCTGTGAGATGAGTGCAATTGTACAGTAATTTGAGTATTCTTTGGCATTGCCTTTCTTTGGGATTGGAATGAAAACAGAACTTTTCCAGTCCTGTGGCCCCTGCTGAGTTTTCTAAATTTCCTGGCATATTGAGTGCAGCACTTTCAGAGCATCATCTTTTAGGATTTGAAATAGCTCAACTAGAATCCCATCACCTCCACTGGCTTTGTTTGTAGGGCTGCTTCCTAAGGCCCACTTGACTTCACATGTTGCCAAGTGCTCCCAAGGATGGGGAGGTGCAGAATCATTTCTGGTTGAGAACTATTGATATTGGAGAACTTTTGTTAAAGACACAGATTTTGCCCCAACTTATATCTACTGAATCATGTACCCTTCCTTCAAGAGCTTATCATTAGTGATAAAAACAGAAAAGTGAACACATGGATACATTTAAGCAGAATTGTGCATACAGAACCTATAGGATTTGGAGATCCAGGGATGATCTCTCAGAGGGGGTGATGCCTGAATTGTTTCCTGAAGGTGTTATCCTATTAAGTAGGGAAGTGTTGAGTGGGGAGCAGAGGAAGGAAGTTTACAACACAGAGTCAGCAACATGTGTAAGGGTGTGGATGGTTGTGTTGGAGCATCCAGTCTCTCAGGGATGCTTGGAGCCTATGTACAGGAGATAAGCAGACCCAAGAATTAAGGGTGATCAGAGAGAGGGGAGAGCAAAGGTACAGAAAATCACACACCAAAAATGTTTAAACCAGAGAAATATACAAAGAAACCTTCTTTTTTTTTTAAGTTAGATAGTGATGGAGAAAGAAACTGAACCAGAGGAATCAAGATAGCAGGCAGAAAACTTTTTATAGCCCCATAGAAATCCAGGTGAAACAGGAAGGAGTTTGGACAGCAGAAGGGGATGAGGAAGTGTGGACAGGTAGGAGGAGTGTCTGTGACTGAAAACCAACAGGACCTCGTGGCCACCTGGATACAGGGCAGAGGGACAGAGAACAGTGGAGGATGCTTCTAAGCTCCACAGCAGACTGTCTATGCCTCACCTTCTCTCTGAGGACCATTGTTCTCTCGTGGACGGAAGTGTAATTGATATGTTTTACTTTGACATCCAGATTTATGATTCTCTCATACTCTGACCTAATAATTATTTAAATGATTAAAGATGAAGATTTTTCTTTTCAAAACTCTTCTTTTTATTAGTTGCTACTGTGTATGCTAACAAAGGTGCTAGTACTGATGTTTATTAGTCTAGACTATGTTCTGATTGAGCATAAATCCCAAATTAGTTGGTAGACTAACCCACAGATGCTAATGTTGAGCATTTGTATGCATACATCCAAGTTAAGTTGGTACCCAGAAGAGGAAGGATTGAAATACTCAGCAGATACTGAAAGCAACGTACCATTCTGTGTTTACAGCATGGTTATCAGATGTTGGCTTTCACTATTCCTTCAAATACACTTTCTTTCTGATATATCAATCAGATATTCATGGTTGACTGTATAGAACATAAGATCATAGTTTATTTTTTAAGTAAACGGCTTATGTACATAGAAAAATCTAAATTTCTAGTCAGATAATGTGGTTTAAGAGCTCTATTTGGATACCTGCCCATTTGCAGAGAAATCACCAAAGCCTAGACCTCTCCTGTGTGAGGCAGAAAACTAATTTAGAGAATTTCAAGATGCAGGTGTCAACACACTTTTAGGAGGGTGTACAATGATGCAGATCCCAAGCTGCCTCTGACATGAGCGAGCTACATAAAGCAAACCAAAGCTGAGGGTGTCTCAGAAGGCATCAGTCCAGCCTTACATTCAGGATTTTGTCAAGCACAGGGATGTTTCATTACTCACTCCCTCTTTAGTGTGTATGCCTTTGTTCTAATTATCCAAGTCAGAATTAATAAACTCTGTTTTTGAATGATCTGTGGTTTTCTGCAAGTTACTTTTCACATATGGCACTCACTCTGTTCTAACAATCAAGAAAATCTGGATTAAATGCCAAGAATAAGCAGAAGAACAGTAGATGTACTGAATTGGTTTTGCAATTTCTAATTTAAAAAAAGGCAGTAAGAGAGGGTTCAGGATGGGGAACACATGTACACTCATGGCAGATTCAAGTCAATGTATGGCCAAACCAATACAATATTGTAAAGTAAAATTAAAAAAGAAAAAAAAAGACAGTAAGAGTGCAAAGTTTGGTAATGGAAGGCTTTCGGCAAAGAGTTCTGAATTAAATTTTATGACAGTTGAGTGTTGCTCTGCAGAGGCACAGGGGCGAGGTCCTTGGGAGGCATGGTTGACAATAGCTTGTATGTGATGTTGGGGGGTGGGTAGTCAGAAAGTTTGCTCAGAGTCACAACCAACATATTGAGCTAGTGATAATGATGATAGTTAATACGATCAGTCAGAGAAGACTGGTTAGTGAGTAAATTTAAAGTCCAGGCTAATGAAATAGGTTTTAGCAGTAAGATTTTTAGTTTACCAAAATGTTTTAATAGCTTTGACTGTCTGGAAAAAAGTGTCATACTTTAGTATTGTTTTCACTTTTTAGTGGATGAATTCTGGGCTCATGAAAGACAAAGTGGTTCCTCAAACCTGGCAAACAGATGCCCACTGCAATTTATTGCTTTAATATTTCAATAACCTGAGATGGTACACCCTCCACTCCCTTGTTTGTACTGTTATATTGAGTAAATTTTTTTTCCTTTGCTATACGTCCCATATGACCCTAGTTCAGACAATTTATTTTTTAATATTGTGTAGACATACAACAGATATAAATAATGAACAATAATATACAATAAAGATCAGTATACCTAGAATACCTCTAAAGATTATTTTTAAAAATCAACATTTGCATTCATTGATTTGTCTGAATTTTCTGTGACTGACTGTACCTTTTAGTGGAATTTTCCATTTCTTTCTGGAAATTTACATTTTAATTTATTTTTTAATGACTTTTTATTGAAGTATAGATGATTTACAATTGTTATTTTCTGTTGTACAGCAGGGAGAACTAGATATTCACTCTTTTTTAGGATTTCCTTCCCATTTAGGTTACCATAAAGCATTGAATAGAGTTCCCTGTGCTATATACGGCTCCTGTCTATTGGTTGTCTATTTAAAACATAGTATCAGTAGTGTATATATGTTAATCCCAACCTTTCAACCCACTGCACGCCCCTTCCCCACCTTGGTAAGCTGTAAGTGTGTCTTCTACTTCGGTGACTCTGTTTCTGTTTTGCAAATAACTTCATTTGTACCCTTTTTCTCGATTCCATATATAAGTGATACTATATATTTGTCTTCCTTTGTATGACTTACTTCACTTTATATGATATTCTCTAGGTCCATCCATACTGCTCTGAGTGACATTATTCCATTCCTTTTAATGGCTGAATAATGTTTCATTGTAGAAATGTACCACATCTTCATTGTCTCTGGAACTTTCTAAAGACCTGATTTGAAATATTTCTAATGTGACAAAGTCTAGAAAGTCTCTCTAGGTCGTAAATCAATATCTTAGGCTTCCTAACTTTTCACTGTGAACTGCTATAGTTGGACGTTTAATTTTTTTTTTTTTTTTGTGATCACGCCTCACATCAGGAAGTAAAACCAACACAAATCCTGGAGCTCTATGAGCTTGCCTTAATTTCTGATGGTGGTCTTCTGCTCAGAAAAGAGGAGAACTTCTGCTTCCGTGGTCATCACCTATTATATCATCATCTATTCTATGCATCTATACACACACACAGATTTCCCCGAGAGTAAGAGGAGCATTAGCTATTATGTTAACTATTTGATCCCACTAAAATGCTTATAATTTATTAAAACCCTAAATATTAGCTTTCCCACTGCCTTTACTTAAACTCTCAGCTTTTTGACTTAAAATCTGGTACTTTCCTAAGCTCAAGCCATGTAACTTTGCTTATTGTTTGTGCTTAACTTTCTCCTTTGTAAAAATCTTTCTCTGGTCATTTCTACTCATATGACTTTGTTGTCATAGCTGCTACCCAATTTTGAAAGTCACTGGTATGCTCTGTTCAAGCATATTAAATCTCATCTTTGCCATAGAAGAGAGTAATACCTTTCTGATCTCTGTAAGAGCCTCATTTAATCTTAGGGAACCATTCAGAGACCCAGAGGTTCTGTTATGTGTTTTAACTATACTACACACTACATTTCAAATGACGTGTTTAGTGAAGTGCAAGATCTCTCAGGAATCCAAATGGAATTTGCATTGAGTCAAAGAAACTCACAAGCTCTCTCTGTGAGTTAGCCGTTTGAATTTTTGCAGTATATAAATACTGATGTCCTCAAGTATTAGATTAAAAGAGGACACTAAGAATGCAATTTCACTTTAAAAGCTTTGACTAGTAATAGGAGGTATATATTACATTTTATTTCCTTTTATCTTTGAGAATGTTGAATAATTTTTAAAGATAGGTCATGTGGGTATCACCACATCATGAGATTAGAATTTCTATGATTCACATTAAGCTCTATAGAATGGTCAAATTAATAAGAATAATATAAATGATTCTATGGATTTAAACATTTCAAATGAACGACAATATTACTCAATGAACAGCTTTAGGTCAAATGATTTTACTTAAAGAATGCATTTTTTTAATAACTGCTAGATCATGAATGAAATAACTAATTTTTTGCTGAAAACATGTTGCATTTTTTTTCGTGATCCCTAGAATTGTTCAATAAGAAGCATTTCCTATGAAAATCAATGTAATATACCTAACCCATCCTGTCTATGTGCTTGAAACAGTTTGTCCCTGAGATATAAGTATGTATCTCATCAGTTCAGTTCAGTTCAGTCGCTCAGCCGTGTCCGACTCTTTGCGACCCCATGAATCGCAGCACGCCCGGCCTCCCTGTTCATTACCATCTCTCGGAATTCATTCCCTGTCCATCCCGGAGTTCACTCAGACTCACGTCCATCGAGTCAGTGATGCCATCCAACCATCTCATCCTCTGTCGTCCCCTTCTCCTCCTGCCCCCAATCCCTCCCAGCATCAGAGTCTTTTCCAATGAGTCAACTTTTCACATGAGGTGGTCAAAGTATTGGAGTTTCAGCTTTAGCATCATAGGCTGCTACATATACTACCAAGTATTTTCAAACTGTTCCCCAGAATTATTTTAATATGCAGTTATATTCACTGTAGCTAAAAATTATATTCTTCCCTCCAAAGAACCTATAAAACAGATTTAAACATTTATGAGTTATTTTTAATGAAGTAGTTATAATAATCTATATAAAAATAAAAAGCATAATTATGTTAGCAATGAAACAGATATTTTGTGGCCTCATTTACACAGCTAGATCATTTAGGTAAAACAGGTTATTTTCTTGAACTGCCAAATGAATGATTTCTGACTTGAATAAACTACATCTACTTTCTCAGTTATTTTCCCCCAGCCTTTTATTTTATTCTGTGTTGCTCACACACATGAACAACTTTAATTAAATTAGGAATACAGCTTACCTGAGTTTTACTAGTTTAAGTTTTACTTAAGTTTTACTACTTAAGTACTTTAGGTACCAGAATCATGACTAAAATGAACCACCAAGTTCAAATGTTATTCACTTGGGACTCTAGGAAAACTGCACAATAATTTTTTTGAGAATGAATGGAGCACATCATGAGATACCTTCCCGTCATGAGATACATAATCATACTTAGGAGGTATTAGCTTGGAATATTACTGACTCCCAACAAATAACTATTAGTTTCTTATTTTACTAGAATAAAATCCAATTAAAATTGTACATTATTATGATAAGAACATTAAAGAAAGGACAATTTTCATATAAAGTGATAACTTTAAATTGTTAATGAAAAATATGAAGTATGTTTACTTAGGACAGAAGGTCACCATGCTGTCTTATATTTTTCTCATTTAATCTCATTTCAGTGAAAACTTTGTTAGTGCACTTCATTAGGGCAACTCACCAGTGCCCTAAGAACCAGTTTCGGGGAATCTGTAACTAACTTAATTTTAAATTCCTACATCTATAAAAATACTGTGTGCAGTTTTGATATCAGCATCAATTCCAGAGGTTCACAGCTGAGGGTGTGAATGTTCACCCAGTGGACATCTGACAATGTCACACAGGAGTAGGGTGCACTGGCATCTAGTGGGTAGAGGACAGAGATGCTTCCGAATACCCTGCAATTCACAAGAGAGTCCCTGATGGAGAATAATTATCTAGTCTAAAATGCGTGAAGTAAGCCAGAAAGAAAAACACCAATACAGCATACTGACACATATATACGGAATCTAGAATG
>SJYV01001838.1:0-10821 GCA_006410875.1 Neotragus pygmaeus
GCCCAGAGAAGGGAAAGCGTACCCATTCCAGTATTCTGGCCCAGAAAATTCCATGGACTGTATGGTCCATGGAGTTGCAAAGAGCTGGACACGACTGAGCGACTTTCACTTTCACTAGCTTGGAGAAGGAAATGGTAACCTACTTCAGTATTCTTGCCTGGAGAATGCCTTGCATGGAGGAGTCTGGAGGGCTACAGGCCACAGGGTGGCAAAGAGTTGGACACAGCGTTGCATGCATGCGTGCTAGCTATGCGTGTGTCTGTTTGTGTGGTAGTTTGGTGAGGGTTTCATGCATTTTGTTTGAATTTGAACCTTAGCTAATCTTCTCGGCAATGTTTCATGTTGGGGATGTCTCATATTTGACATTGGGGTTCCAACTTGCAATTCATTGTATTAATAGATGTCTCTTTTATTTCACTTTTTCTTCTCCTGTCTTTTTCAAGAGAGAGGGGAGAGATTTATGTATGGGTGATGCAAGGCACATCATGTTACAGAGTGTAGCTTTTTAATTTTTATTATTTTTTTAAAGAGAAAGATTAGTGGTTTGGGCTCCACTGGACTGAGTCGAGTTTAGAAATATTAATAGCCACGATCCATTGAGTGTCTAGTGTATGCTAAGCTTTAAATCAGGATCTTCATGTGAATTATGTATTTTAAGTCTCAAAACATTTGTGTGCCATAGATATGCAAATTTTAACTGTACCAAGAAAGGAATCGGTTCCCCATGGCTAATGCTGTGGTGCTCCATACAAGTTGGGATCTGTATGTCGAGCATAGGGTTGGAGGTAGAGAGTGAGACTTTTAACTTAAATTCCTGGTAAAGAAAGAGATAAGGGGCTCCCTCTGCCCCCTGCCCTGTACCCTCACAGGATGTGTGTATGCTCAGTCACGCAGTCATGTCTGAATTACTGTGACCTCATGGACTGTAGCTCACCAGGCTCCTCTGTCCATGGGATTCTCCAGGCAAGAATACTGGAGTGGGTTGCCATGCACTCCTCCAGGGGATCTTCCCAACCCAGAGATCAAACCTGTGTCTCCTACGTTGAAGGTAGATTCTTTCCCACTGAGCCACCAGGAAGCCACAATAGAATATGGCTCAGCTCTAAGAGAAAAGGGAACCCTGTCATCTGTTATAATGGGGATGAACCTTGAGAACTTTATGCTATGTGAAATAAACCAGACACAAACAGACTAACTCTGGGAGATGGTGAAGGACAGGGAAGCCTGGGGTGCTGCAGTCCGCGGGGTTGCAGAGTTGGACGTGACTTAGTGACTGAACAACAAAAAGACAGATCCTATATGATTCTACTTGTATGAGGTGTATAAAGCAATGAGGTGTATAAACACTCAGAAACTAGAGAGGTGGTTGAAAAATGGTTAAAACGGTACTTTTTATGTTTTGTGATTTTGTTTTTAATTGGAGGATAATTGCTTCACAATGTTGTGTTGGTTTCTGCCATACTGTGTTTTGTGTTTTCGACCACACACAAAAACTAGGTCTAGGATAACTGATACCCAAATGATCCTTCAAAGATAAACACAAATGGGACTTCTCTGGTGGCTCGGTGGTAAAGAATCTGCATGCCAATGTACGGGACGTGGGTTCGATTCCTGATCTGGGGGATCCCACGTGCCTCGGAGCAACTAAGCCCGTGTACCACAACTATCAAGCCCATGTGCCTGAACTATTGAAAGCCCGAGCGCCCAGAGCCTGTGCTCTGCAACAGGAGGAGTCACCACAGTGAGAAGCCCGCACACTGCAGCGAGAGAGCAGCCCCTTTGCACTGCAACAAATACCCAGCACAGCCAATGCATAAAAATACATGCAAAGGGCTTTGAAGAAACTTCTCCATCTCAGGGTCCTCAGTGCTTTCACAAAATAAGCAATCCTGGCTGAGGATGAGCTAACAATATAAAACACAAACCTCATGAAAAATAAACCTCCACATACAAGAGCCAGCAGGTGCAACAGGCAGCAGAGTCAGTGCCCTGAGAATTAAAGTAGTTTGAAGGATCCATAGAACAAATTGCTTGAAACAGGCGAAGAGATAAAAGAAGAAATGAGAAGCCTAATAAAAGAACAGTGCTTTACGAAAAAATGAGAAGGTTTGAACCAAGAGTCCAGTAGTACTTTTGGAACTGAAAAATGGTCATTGAGGTAAATAAATTAATGGGATGGATGAAACATCAGAGTAGACACAGCTGAAGATAAAGTCTGTGACTGGAGGTTAGACCTGAGGAAATTGCCCAGAATTCAGTGCTAAGAGATGAGGTGCTGATTCTGTGAAAAAGCAGATAAAAGAGTCAGGGTTGGAACCAAAAGATTCAATGTATGCCTAGATGGTGTTCCAGGAGACAAGAGAAAGAAAATGGTGGAAAGACATTATTTTAGAAGCTAATGCCAAGGACATTCCAAAACTGAAGGAAGATACTGCTGTGTAGGTTGCAGTAGCGCACTGAGGATTGGGGAGGGGGATTAAAAATACATCGGCATCTGGACACTCAGCATGGAAAACTGCTGGAAAGTCAAAGAGAATGAGAAAATATTAAAAGCAAACAGGGAGGAAAGACAGATTATCTGCAAATAGCAGACTTCATCAAAACCACAACAGAGGTTAGAAGACAATGCAACACTGTCTTCCAAGTGCTCAGTGGATGTGAAAGTAGAATTCTACACAAACCCAGAGAATCTTTCAAGAGTTAGGATGAAAAAGCATTTTTCACATCAACAAAGACTGAACGCGTTTACCTCTAAAGTGGTCGTGGCTGAGAGAGCTACCAGGAGACACATGTGGACGAGAAGCATTTATCGTTTCGTTTCTTTGAAAGAAGGCTAAGATTTAGGATGATTTGAAAACAAAGGATTTGTAAACATTGAGCAATAGTAAAGTGGAAGATTAGTGATGGATGGGGTGGTGCAGAGATCAAAATTTAGTGTGTTCTCAGGTCTTCGTGTTTTTCAGAAGAACTGAGAGCTCTCATCTAAAATCCTCCATATTTCCAAACAAAGAAGAGAAATATTCAGATGTTGCCTTGGGACCCCCATCACAATCACTAGAACCACAGCTCACGCGTCCTGAATTCTTTCATTTATGTTATTGCATTTCATCTCACAGCAACCATATGAAAGAGATGATGGCTCCCATTTTGCAAGGGGACAAAACAGACGGTGTGTTTACTTTTGTACCCCCAGCCCTCCAAGGACTGCATGGCTATAAGTGTGCTCCGGAAATGGGACCTGGCGACCCAGCAGAAGTCAGCGTGTGGTTACAGCGTCAGGAAGGTGCTACCTGGACTGTCCGGCCTCAGTCTCCGCCATCCACAGGGCCCTGCCCCCACCGTTTACCTCCCCGGCAGATGACCTCTCTAGTCTCCTGGGTGACAGGTGCCCTTCAGCCCTTCAGCCCTGGCTGTGCTTCCACCATGGGTCACAGCTCAGCAGAGCCTCACAGGTCTTTGTTGTGGCTTCTCAAGGTGTCTGCGAGATGCTGGATGCCGTCAAGGCCCCATATTGCCAGGAGTGCAGTGAGACCGGAGCACCCGAGCACCTGCCCCCACGCACCTGCCGGGCCACCTGCCGCTGCCCCGCCACTGCACCCCCCGCCACCATCCCTGCTCACTGTGGTCTCAGAGCTCAGATTTCTTTACCTGAGGAATTAGCAGCAAGGACACTAGCATCTGGGTGACAACGACTGGGAACCAGTTGCTAGGCTGCCTGAGACCCTGTTCAGTTACACTGGGGGTGAGGGCCCAGAGGTCCTCCTTCACGGAGGCTCAGTCAGTGCATCTGCATCCAATAGAAGGCTCCTCCTTCTCAGGTCAACTTGAGAGTCTCTGTCTCTCTGTGAATTTATATGTATTTGTGTGCTGTGATAAGTCGCTTCAGTCGTGTCCGACTCTTTGCGACCCCGTGGACTGTAGCCCGCCAGGCTCCTCCGTCCATGGGATTCTCCAGGCAAGAGTGCTGGAGTGGGTTGACATGCCCTCCTCCAGAGGATCTCCCTGACCCAGGGATCAAACTCACGTTACATCTTCTACATGGGCAGGCAGGTTCTTTACCACTAGCGCCACCTGGGAAGCCTGTGTGTAGGTATAGAATATGCCAGGTTAGCTGGTGACGCCTGTGAGAATGCACTGTGGTGGGTTTGTGTTTGGGTTTGTTTAGTCTGGGCTTGCTGTGGGGCTCCCGGATTGCCTGCTGCTCTCGGGCTGCCGCAGCCCTCAGCTGGCCGCCCCACCTGGCTGGCACGTAGAGGGAGGGGAACGCTGAGTCACCGGAGGTGCCCGGGTGTGTAACATATGTTAGCTGCTTGTTTCTGGCTCCTCACACGTCGCCATCATCCTAGGAGGGTTTTGAGGCTGTGCCGCGTCTGGGTGGACCTGAGTTCCGTCCATCTCCAGGCGGTTTCCCCGTGCCAGCAGGCCTGGTGGACAGGTGGTGTCTCGGAGGCAAACAAGGCTCGTGATGAGCACCGTGTCTCCTCCCGTCTCTCTGCTCCCCCCCGAGAGACCCTGGCGGTGGGTCCTGGGGCAGCTGTGGTGTCGAGCTGTGTCCTGTGCTCCTGTAATGCTGAGACAGCATTACAATTTACCAGTGGTGCTTGAGGGTCGGGTTACCCCTTCCTTCAGGGCACAGCTCGAGGTGGGTGGGCAGCGTCCACCTGGCAGTGTGGGCACCTGGTCTCCCGTCTGCCTCACCCATTCTCAGATGTAGCCTGGGAAAGCCCGAATCCTCAGTTTCTCCAGCTGTGAATTCTAGGGATCAGTCTCCATGCTGTCAAGAAAATTGAGTGTGATGATAACAAGAGAAGACGCTGTGTAAACCCTAACGCACAGCACTCATATAAGGCATCGTTCCTCTTGGTGTTTGGAGAATAGATTGGGGAGGTTAATGGCCCTTGGTGTTCCATATTTCAGTGCCAGGAACCACGAGAGCCATCTACATATATATATTGATTAGTGATGAGGTACGGAGGCCAGGTCTTTAGTCATAGATGCACGCAATCATACAGTCACTCAGGAGCAGGTACTTATTGAGCACCTGCTAATTGCCGGTGTCTAGGGCCACGAGGGAATAGGCCGGTGGAGTCGTGAGCCTTGTTCCTTCCAGCTTCCCAAATTCAGAAAAATCAGGTGCATTTTTCAGAAACTGAAGTGTATTCAATATAAAAGATTGTCCCTTATACCAGTAATATCTCTCTCCTGTGCTTTGGTTGACAAATGTCTTCTCTTTTATGAAATGATGGTGATAGTAGATGGTAGTTGAGTTTTGAAAAATTGCTCAGATAGCACATTTTAAAAAAGTGTTACCAATCCGAAATCCAAAAGCTTAGGACCCTCAGGTCCAACCCAGCCTCCTGCCCATCACGGACTGCTCTTTCCCTTCCTGACAGGTGGTCATCTGACTTCTACCCCGATGATTCCATGGAAGGGGTGCCTCATAGACTCACAAAACAGTCATTCCGGTTTGGGAGAGCCTTTGGGTTTTTTTGAAATAAGATAAAGTTGAAATATACCATCCTGGGACTTCCTGGTGGTCCAGTGGCTAAGATGCCGCACTCCCCAATGCAGGGGGCCTGGGTTCCATCCCTGGTCAGGGAGCTAGATCTCACAAGCTGCAACCAAAGCTCTTGCATGCTGCAAAGGAGATCGAGGATCTAGTGTTCTGCAGCTAGGACTCAGTGAAGCCAAATAAATAGATAGATATTAAAAGAAATCTGCCATCCTCTGACTTTTGCCCAAGAGCCTGACTCCTTCCATCTGGAGCGAACAAAATGCCTTTACCCTCTGGATTTCTGATGTGTTCCTTCTAACTTGTTTCCCAGGGTTCTCACCCCACTTTCTTCACCCAGTTCTCCAGGGCTTCATTCTCACCCTTCACCTTCTCTGGGTCACCTGCCAGAGGTCCTTCGAGGGTCCATCTCCCAGAGGGTCACTGGCCCAGATGTGGGCTGATTTGGGCTGATTCCTGCCTGCTGGGCCCTGAGAGCAGATCAAGGAGGAAAAGGTCGCTTTTGCTTTTGGCAGCTGCGCCGACTGCTGACTCACAGTGAGTTACAGTCTGCTCGACCCCGAGGGTCTCCGCCATCTAAATCCCTGATAAGCCAGGGTGCTGTTCGCCTTCTGTTTGGGCAGTGACGTCTTTTCATGTAAGTGCACGACTCTGTGTGCGTGCTTATTATATTTCATCTTGTCAGTTTGGACAGGTCTGCAAAGAAGTTAGTGTGGTTTCAGCGGATTTAGGTCACTCGTCTCTTGGTTCAACCTTCCAGCTTACCAGCCGTTCCTCCCAGATTTGTGTCAGCAGCACAACTGACAAATCTGTCTTCATCCAAATTTTTAATTCAGCATTTAAAAAGCAAGTGCCAAGGACAGAGCTGTGGGTCTCATCCGTAGAGACCTTCCAAGCTTAGCGCCATCTGTGGATCTGTGCTCCAGACAGCTGTGCACGGGGGCAGTGTGTCTGCGTGTCAGCCAGTTGCAGACCAGCACGGGGGTGCATGTCCACACTGGGGGTGCATGTCCACACTGGGGGTGCAAGCTCCGTTCCCAGCATTGGCAAGGTTACGACTTTCACATTTACCTTTTCAGCCCACATGTCTGTCTCAAGTTCATGTTTTTAATTTGCTGCTGCTCAGGCCTAGAATAGTTCAAGCTCCTCCACATCAGATCATTGTCTGTCTGCCCCCGAAAGCCTTTCTCCCTTTCTGTGGTCACTGCTTCGGGGACGGTGCCACCACGGTGGTTAAGCCAGGTGCAGGGTTCCCTTCTCCACGTCTTCGTTTTTCTTCTCACTCCACAGCCATTTCAGCCTCCTGGTCCTGGAGCTTCTCCTCCCTCAGTGTTTCGTCATCCACCCTTGGACCCTGGTCTGTCTTGCCTTGGTGACTGTAAGAGCTTGTCCATCCTGGAAGAGCTACTCTGTCCTGCCTTACCCCATCCTGGTTTATGCTGCCTTACTCCATCCTGGTGTATCCTGTCTTACCCCTCTTGGTTTATCCTTTAGCAGCAGTCCCCAAACATTCTGACACCAGGGACTGGTTTCATGGAAGACAGTTTTGCCATAGACCAGGCGGGGGAATGGTTTTGGGGTGATTCAAGCAAATTACATTTATGGTGCACTTTATTTCTGTTATGATTACCTCAGCTCCACCTCAGATCATCAGGCGTTAGATCCCTGAGGCTGGGGACCCCTGCTTTACTGCATTGCCAGGAAGCAGAAGCAGACTGTTTATGTCCTTATGCTGCTTCAAGCCCTGTTGAAGGTGCTAGGCCTTCACTGTTGGCCTTCACTTCCTTCTCAGCTGGATTGCTTCCTGCTCCCTCGGGCAGCCCCATGCATCACAGTACCACCTGCTGCTGGTTCCCGGATGCAGCACGTTCATTTGGGCTTTGCACACGGTCTTCCTTTCACAGTTTATAATCACTGATTTCTCCTCCTTCAGAACTCAGGTCAAGCTTCCCTCCTTTGGGGCTCCCCACCGACTGCTCCAGCCAGGGTCAGGGGTCCCTCTTCTGGGCAGCGGTCACACTCGGGCAGATTCATGAGATACTGGGTTGTGTGGTTTAATAGCTGTTGTCTGCCTCCCCCACTGGTCGGGGGCCCCTTCGGACAGCGACTGGATTCTCTTTCCTGTCATAGCTGCAGCCAGCGTGGGGCCTGGCGGTGTGTGCTCAGAGCTTGCTGAGCACGTGGGGGAGCGGGTGGCTGGCACATCATGACCAGTGGCTGTGATCTCCCTGCCTGCCAGTCCTCCAAGAGGCTGTGTCTGAGGCTTCTCTTTGGTTCACGGGCCTCGTCATCTTATTTCAAAAAGCAAAAGAGGTGCTTTGACGTCGATCAGGTTTTGCTCCAAATCATCTGATTTCTCATCCCCTCTTGGCAAGTTCAACCCCATTTTTACTGTCTGGAAGCTGGTTCTTCCCCTGCCCCCCATAAGTCCCTGGTAGGACACAGGGTGTACTTTCTGGTGACGTCACCACACGGGCACTCCTTGCCAGGTGGCTTCACACGAGGGGCTTCAACCACGCAGGCCCCTCTGGTCCTGTGCTCGGCCCTTGTTCAGACCATCAGAATGCTCTCCATCTGGCTGATACGGGGGTGGAGAGGGTTGCAGACGGGGAGCGGGCTCGTGTGTGGGAGGCTCCCCGGCTGGGGCTGGCTGCAGCGCCATCGCTGCTGTGCACGCTTCATTGGCCAGAACTTGGTCTCCAGGCCACCGTGTCCAGCTGCCAGGGAGTCTGGCCACTGTGGGCTCGCTGTGGCCCAGGAGGAAAGGGACACAGACAGTGGGGCATCAGCACTTCCTGCCACACCCTTCCCCAGTCTCGGCCGTCGTCCCCGCGTGTCCCCGGCTGCACCCTGGAGCCCTGCTGGCTCCGGTGGCCCTTCCCGTGCTCTGAGCCTGTTGGCTCTCCCACTGCCGGGCCTGGGCTTTGCGCCTCGCTCTCTGCCTTCCCATTCTCCGAACCCCAGCCCTCTCTGCTGGCTGGTTTGGCTGGACTTGCCTCCTCATCTCTCCAGTCTCCTAGCAACCCTCCTTGCCCTGCTCACGTGTCTGGGCCTGGACCATCTGATCCTTGGCAGCTGCTGGCCCTTGCCATGTGTGTGCCTGGATGGGAGCCTGTCTGGGTCCAAGTCCCAACAGGACAGGAGAGAGTCCTTTCAAATGTCTCATGCTCTGAAGTCCTTCCTGGGATGCTGGCTATGGATTGAGACTATTTTTAGAGACAATTAGACAGTGTGAAGACTAGCAATGAGAGTCGTAAAAGAAGACAGTGGAAAACACGGCTTCAGGAAACCAAAGGAACTGGTGCTGTGTGTCTTGGAGGAGACAAGCCTGAAGGGTAGAGCCCGTCTTTATATATAAGTACAACATTGGTTTAAAAATTGCTTTAAAGGGGATGGTGTTACAGTAGACATTCTTTTGTTACTCTGAAAAAGAAGAAAGTGTCTCACATTTTAGTGTGGAATTTTTAGGTAAGAGACAAAGAAAGAATTAGTGAATTCCAGAACATTGGGATCTGAGGATGGGGGCCCAAGAAGGCAGAGCCCGTCTCTTAGATGTGACCTACTGGTGCCCAAGGCAGATGGGTAGCTCAGAGTCTTCCCCTGCTCTGTGATTCTTAACAAAAGAATCTGGTGCTGTGCTTTCGGCTCATACCTGTTCTGAGAGATGCTCATAGGAAAAGTATTTGTCTGTGGGTGATATTTCCCAACCATTTTATAAGCTAAGCAGGAAAGGCTATTGTCTTGTAGACTCAAGAACTTAGATGCCTGAATTCAATGACCTATTTTGTCATCCACTTGATGGGAACAGGTCATTGCTCCCATCTTGGATAGTCTTGTCTGTTAAGTGAGGATGGATTCGCAGGAGGTGTGGTTGAGCCTGGAAAGAAAGGAAGTTTTGTCACAGGCTACAACAGGGATGAACTTTGAGGATTACATTGAGTGAAATATGCCAGGCACAAAAAGACGACTACCGTCTGACTCCACTTGAGTGAGGTCCCTAGGGCAGTTCGGTTTGTATGGTCCAGGATGTTTGTCTTAGTGTATCCTAAAGCAAGTGAGAAATGTGAATGAATTCTCAACCACACCTGCGAATCCATGTGGGATCTTCCCGGACTAGGGATTGATCCTGTGTCCCTGCGCTGGCAGGCGGATTCTTACCTACTCTGCCACCAGCAAAGTCCGGAATCAGTGTCTTTGCCTTTTCCGACTGTTAGAGGTGCTGTCCTCCATCTGCCAGGCTGGCGTGCACCCTTCCTGTAGATACTCTACACCTTCATGGTACACACTCAGGACACACATGTTTGCATGTGCTCGTGTGTGTGTGCATGTGCCTAGTCATGAGAGGAACTTCCTGTCCCAACCCCACCTCCCAGGCAGGCATCCCTCCCTCTCCCAGTCATGACCTGTTGCCATACTTGCTTGATCCCCCATGACTTGGGGTCAGTGGGTGGGGCTTCATAGTTCCTTGGCTCAGCCAGGAGGTTGGACAGGGCACTGGTCATCCTGAGTGGGAGCCCCAAGCCCACAGTTTTAGAAGAACTGCCTTTCCTCTCTGCGCTCAGCACACTGTCTCAGATGCCAGCGGCCAGGGCACTATCCATCACAGAGCTTTGTGTGGTCCAGCCTGTTTTCTAAGGGGGGGATGCTCTTCTTGGTGAGATGCTGAGTGAGGAGAGCAGAGCCGAGCAGGTGACCCTGGACCCCGTCCCCTCCTGGATGTATGTGGAGACAGGTGACCCACTATCCAGGACCCAGGTCCGTTCTGATCCCCATTTCACAGATGGGAAAAGCCAAATGTTGGGAGGCTCCCACCGAGTCAGACATGTGAGGGCACTGTCGAGCTCCAGCATATCAGTTGGGCCAGGAAGAGTGGCCTGGTGAGGCAGCAGGTGCCCGAGGCTGGGCGCTGTGGGGAGCGGGCACCACGCAACCCAGTTCTGGAGCCACAGCAGACTCGTCCATCCGTCCATCCACTGTGTCTGTGGTGCTTTTCAGATTTAAGAGTTTATTAGCATTAAAAAGAGAAATTCAAGAGTGGGAGGGGACATCATCTAGGAAGTACATTCACTAGCGCGTTCCAAATGATAAATCCTTCCACCTCCAACACCCAAATTCTGGAATCAGGGCACGTAGAACTGTGTACAGGGCCTTAGAGGTCCTTTGGTCAACTTGACTGAAGCACAGAATGGGGATGAACTTGTCCAGAGTCACACAGCCCCTAGTCGGGGGGCAGGGGAGATATGTGCCCAGGACCAGAGCACCTTGTCCTGGTCTCCTTGACCTGGGGTGGGGGGGGGAGGGCTGAGGAC
>SJYV01001841.1:0-11840 GCA_006410875.1 Neotragus pygmaeus
GTGTGTGTGTGTGTGTGTGTGTTTGGGGGACGATGAGGCAGCAAACATTTGGAAACAGACAGTCTGGTGTCATTTGCTTGTTGGCAAGTGACAAGCAGTCAGTACCTGTAAGGGGGCTCACAGGAAAGGAGAATGGACCAGGATGCACTGGGAGAGGCATGGAGGCAGACCTGGCTTTGAAACTTTGCTCTCGCGCTAACACGCTGTGTGACTTGGGTGCCTGCCTTGACTTCTCTGCGCCACCATCCTCCCGCGACAAGGGCACGTGCACCCCTGCCTCCCCACCCAGGCTGCTGCCGACAGCGAGGTTGTGCAGACGGTTGGGAAAGGGCTTTGCAAAGTGTGGAGGCATGTGGCTCCAGACAACGCTCACTCAGGCTGCCGCTCCCAAGAGTGAGGGGCCCGCCAAGGCCCGCCCCTGCCACCCCCCTCCTGCCTCTGCAAACAAGAACTGTTCCTTCCCCAATGACATCTGTCTGGGAGAAATTTGAAATTTAAAACGGGCAGCTCCATTATTTCCTCTCCTTGGCTAGCAGACCTCGGCATCTCGGCTGCCTGCCCCAGTCCCTTGGCAGCCCAGCCTGGGGCGGCCCTGGGGCTGCCCCTCCACTCGGCTTCCCATCCCTAGCCCCCTCTCCAGCCAGCCCTGGAGCTCTGCCCTCACCCGCCTTCCAGTGCACAGCCCTGGGCATCCTCCACGGCCCCCTGAAGAGGCAGCACAAAGCATGGGATGAACAGACCTGCAGCGCAAGCACCCGGGGTTCAAATCCCAGCAGAGCCACAGGCCTGGGGCAGAAGCAACTCTCTCTGAATCCTGCTTCCCTTGTCTTAAAGCTGGAGAATCACAATATCCAGTGTTCTTACAAGAGGCAAATGATTACTGATCCTCTGCTGTATGGGGGTAGGGATAGGCTGGCTAAAGTGTGAGGATTCAGAGGAGATGAGGGGGAAGGGGTCGCATGCCAGGCGCCTGGCACGGGGTGCTGCCCAGGGTGGGATACTTAGTAAATGGTTCAGATGCCCATTGTAGAGATGAGGAAACAGAGGCTCGCGCTCAAGGGCTGGTGACACTGTGAACTCTATGGGCCTCTTACTTTCTCTGTGCAGGCATGCACCTGAGTCCGTTGGAGGAGCAAGGGGGCTCCTGCAAGGGTGCTGCCCCCATCGGCAGCCCGAACCCCAAGTTCAAGGGTCTCCCCTGGAGCCGAGGAGGGTGCCCGCCCCAATTCGGGCCTGTCGAGCCTCACGGGAGGTGCGCCCCAAACTCCAGCCCAGGTGCCCAGCCCGCCGGCCTGAGCCGCCACCGCCTCGCCCACCGCACGGGACCCCCGCGTCCCCACGCCCCGGGCCCACGCGTACCTGCGGCTTGTCGCGCGGCCGGTCCTCAAGTTGGGAAGCGCCGCCCATGGTCTTCCACCGGTCGTTGACCATCTTCCGGCAGGACCGCTGGCGGGGACGCTGGGCGAGGCGCGCCGCTGCGGAGCGCAAAGGCGCCGAGGTGGGCGCGGGCTCGCTCTGTTCGCCGGCTTCCCGCCTCGGTGCCCCGCACCCGGACGGCCCAGGCCAGCGGGCGGGTGTGCGAGTGTGTGTGTGTGTGCGCGTGCCGGCGTGTGCGCGGGTGTGTGCGGGCGACAGCGGGAGCGGGAGCGCGAGAGCCGCCGGCCGCCCGCCGCCAGCCCGCCGCTCGCGCTGCGCGCCGTCCCCGCTCCCGGCTNTGTGCGAGTGTGTGTGTGTGTGCGCGTGCCGGCGTGTGCGCGGGTGTGTGCGGGCGACAGCGGGAGCGGGAGCGCGAGAGCCGCCGGCCGCCCGCCGCCAGCCCGCCGCTCGCGCTGCGCGCCGTCCCCGCTCCCGGCTCCCGCGCCTCCCCTGCGCGCTCCTCCCTCCTCCCTCCCTCCTTCTCAGTCTCCGTGTCTTTTTTGTCTCGGACTCTCTTTGCCTTTTATTGCTCCCCCGCTCTCCCTCTGATACACACGCACACACCGCGGACGGCGAAGGGGAAACTCCACCTCCCCAAAGGCTAATTAACAGAGAAGAGGCGGGCCGGCCGAGACCCCCCGGGCCAGCCCGGGAGGACAGCAAAGAGCCGCGGGCAGCCCTCCCCTCGCCGAGCCCGGAGGGGCTTGAGAACCCCGGGGGCTGCCTCCTCGCAAACTTCCTCCCGGGCCGGACCTGCGCCAACTCGCCGTGCGCGGGGAGCGCGGCGCCGGGCAGGCCCCGGGGGCGCCCCCGGGGGGCCTTCGGGCGTCTCTGGGAGCGGCGCCGCGCTCCTCCCGGCCCCCTCAAGGCGCAGGGGCTCACCCTGAGACCCGGCGGGGTCCGGGGGTGGGGGCCAGCCGAAGGGCGCCCCCTGCGGGTGTCCGAGATCTGAGTGCGGGTCCCGGGGCAAGTGCGCCCAGGCCCGGAGTCTCCGGTCACCAGGGACCGCCCGCTCCCGACCCTGACCCACGAGGCCGGCCCTGGGGGCTCCTCGGCCAGAGCCGGTAGGCCTGCGTCCGGTGCCCGCGGACGGAGAGCCGGCCCCACGCCGTCTTCTCGCCCAGGCGGCCCGCGGTGTCGCGTGCGAGCCGCCCCGCGCTCTGCCCGCGCTCGCGGCCGATCGCCCGCATTCCCCGGGCGCGCCCAGCGCTGCCTCGGCCCCCGCCTCCTCCTCTGCCCGGGGGAGGAGGGATTTGTGCCGGGAGGGGGCTTCTTAGGCGCCCCCTCCCACCGGCAGCACTTTAAAAAGCATTTAATCCGCCCGGTGTAGCCTTCAGAGGTAATTGACAAAAGTCCTTAATCTGCGCTGTTAACGAGCTGCTATTGTGACTCCTGACCGGGAGGCGCCCACACGGCCCAGGCCGCGCTCCCGGCCGGCCGCCCCCTCGGAAAAAGAAGAACAATGACAAAAAAAATAATTAGTAGAAGGAAAAAAATCATAAAGATCCGATCAGAAATAAATGAAAAAGAAATGAAAGAAACGATAGTAAAGATTAACAAAACTGAAAGCTGGTTCTTTGAGAAGATAAACAAAATTGACAAACTTTTAGCCAGACTCATCAACAAAAAAAGAGGGAAGAATCAAATCAACAAAATTAGAAATGAAAAAGGAGAGATTACAACAGACAATGCAGAAATACAAAGGATTATAAGAGACTATTATGAACAACTATATGTCAATGAAATGGATAACCTGGAAGAAATGGATAGATTCCTAGAAGTGTTCAATCTTCCAAGACTGAACCAGGAAGAAATAGAAATTATGAACAACCCAGTTACAAGCACTGAAATTGAAGCTGTGATCAAAAATCTCCCCCAAAAACAAAAACCCAGGATCAGATGGCTTCACAGGAGAATTCTATCAAACATTTAGAGAAGAGCTAATGCCTATCCTTCTAAAACTCTTTCAAAAAATTGCAGAGGAAGGAATACTTCCAAACTCATTCTACAAGGCCACCATCACCCTGATACCAAAACCAGACAAAGACCACACACAAAAAAGAAAACTATAGACCAATATCACTGATAAACATAGATGCAAAAATCCTGAAAAAATTTTAGCAAACAGAATTCAGCAACACATCAAAAAGTTCATACAGCACGATCAAGTTGGGTTTATTCCAAGAATGCAAGGATTCTTCAGTATACACAAATCAATCAATGTGATACACCATATTAACAAATTGAAAGATAAAAACCACATAATAATCTCAATAGATGGAGAAAAAGCCTTTGACAAAATTCAACACCCATTTATGATGAAAACTCTTCACATAATGGGCATAGAAGAAACCTACCTTAACCTAGTGAAGGCCATATATGATAAACCTATGGCAAACATTCTCAATGATGAAAAACTGAAAGCATTCCCCCTAAGATCAGGAACAAGAAAAGGGTGTCCATTTTCACCACTATTATTCAACATAGTTCTGAAAGTCCTAGCTACAGCAATCAGAGAAGAAAAAGAAATAAAAGGAATCCAAATCAGAAAAGAAGAAGTAAAGCTCCCACTGTTTGCAGATGACATGATACTGTACACAGAAAACCCTGTGATAGTATCAGGAAATTACTAGAGCTATTACTATTTCCTGATACTATCAGGAAATTACTAGAGCTAATCAGTGAATTTATCAAAGTTGTAAGATTCAAATCAATATACAAAATCAATACACAATACACTTGCATTTCTATATGCTAACAATGAAAAATCTGAGAAATTAAGGAATCAATCCCATTCACCATTGCAACAAAAAGAATAAAATATCTAGGAATAAACTTACCTAAGGAGACAAAAGAACTGTACACAGAAAATTATAAGACACTGATGAAAGAAATCAAAGACAATATAAATAGATGGAGAGATATTCCATGTTCCTGGGCAAGAAGAATCAATATTGTGAAAATGACTGTACTACCAAAAGCAATCTACAGATTTAATGTGATCCCTATCAAATTACCAATAGCATTTTTCACAGAACTAGAACAAAAAAATTCATAATTCATATGCAAACACAGAAGACTTTGAATAGCCAAAGCAGTCTTAAGAAAGAAGAATGCAGCTTGAGGAATCAAGCTTCCAGACTTCAGATTATACTACAAAGCTACAGTCATCAAGACAGTATGGCACTGCCACAAAAACAGAGATATAGACCAATGGACCAAGATAGAAAGCCCATAAATAAACCCATGTACCCATGGGTACCTTATTTTTGACAAAGGAGGCAAGAATATACAATGGGAAAAAGCCTCTTCAATAAATGGTGCTGGGAAAACTGGACAGCTACATGTAGAAGAATGAAATTAGAACACTTCCTAAAACCATACACAAAGATAAACTCAAAATGGATTAAAGACCTGAATGTAAGACCAGAAATTATAAAACTCTTAGAGGAAAACATAGGCAGAACCCTTGATGACATAAATCAAAGCAAGATACATGACCCATCTCCTAGAGTAATGGAAATAAAGCTAAAGTGACCAAGTGGGACCTGATTAAACTTAAAAGCTTTTAACTTAAAAGCTTTTGCACAGCAAGTATCATAAGCAAGGTGAAAAGACAACCTTCAGAATGGGAGAAAACAATAGCAAATGAAACAACTGACAAAGGATTAATTTCCAAAATATACAAGCAGCTCATACCAATACCAGAAAAACAAACAACCCAATCAAAGAGTGGGAAAAGACCTAAACAGACATTTCTTCAAAGAAGACATACAGACGGCTAATAAACACATAAAAAGATGCTCAACATTGCTCATTATTAGAGAAGTGCAAATCAAAACTACAATGAGATATCACCTCACACCAGTCAGAATGGCCATCATCAAAACGTCTACAAAAAATAAATGCTGGAGAAGGTGTGGAGAAAAGGGAAAGTCCTTGCATTGTTGGTGGGAATGTAAATTGATACAGCCACTATGGAAGACAGTATGGAGATTCCTTTAAAAACTAGGAACAAAACAACCATTTGACCCAGCAATCCCACTCCTAGGCATATACCCTAGGAATCAACATTGAAAAAGACACATGTATCCCACTGTTCACTGCATCACTATTTACAATAGCTAGAATATGGAAGCCACCTAGATGTCCATCAACAGATGACTGGATAAAGAAGTTGTGGTACATATACACAATGGAATATTACTCAGCTATAAAATGGAATGGATTTGAGTCAGTACTAATGAGGTAGATGAATCTAGAACCTATTATACAGGGAGGGGATTATATATATACCTATGGCTGATTCATGTTGAGGTTTGACNTCGTTCTTTGATCTCTGGACCCACAGGCATTTACTATAGGACTCTACTTGGCACAAAGTCAGTGTCAATAACTGTTGGTTAAATAAATGGATGAATGAATGCTTATTCTTTAGCAAGGAACCAAGTTTTGTTGACTAGGTCACGTCTGGTGAAAGGTATCATGGGCCAAAGTATTAAGCAAGATTAATGTAAAATGCCAAGTTGTCAAGTTAAAACCAAGCTCCTCATTTGTTCAAATACTATAAATAAGAACTAGAAGGTAAGCCATCAGGAAATAATGTCATGATAATTGATTTTGCATCAGCTTACCAGGCAAGGTTTATTAGAAAATGTAAGTTGTGACCAAGGTTTCCAATTCAAAGAAACACTTGCGTTTTCCAGGCAGACAAAGAGGTAAACACTATCTTTTTTTCCATTTTGTACTTCATTTAATAAGCTGGCTTCTCAGTTCACACTGATTCATTTATTTCTCCTCTCGCCTCAGCTTGGTTACTTATTTATAACTTCTCAAAGAAATTTCTACTTGTGTTTGACTTAGTGAACATCTAAAACAAAACCAAAAGCACAGGATTCAGGAATGGTGAACTTGATGGTCAGCAAAAATCTATTCTGTAGCAACTCTGTATATCTATTAAATGAGAAAAGAGGCTAAATAATGTCTATAGTCTCTTAAGTTTTATGTTTTAATTAAAGAAAGCAGTTGAGTAAATACATAAATCAGGAAAATAGGCAGGATGCCCCGTTCTAAGTAGGAGACTGATAGGTAAGTTAGATGTTTGTTTTCTTTTTTCTGGTAAGAGATAATTGACTTTACCCAAACAATGTTTTGGAGTTAAGAAAAAAAAAGTCTGGAACTTAGAGTGGTTTGAATGGATGCCAGTAGATTTTCCTAATAATTTTACAAAGGCTTGGACTTTTGCCAAGATAAACTGTCCCTCTCTTTTGGGAAATCTTAAGCTGTGATATTAATATGCTAGTATATTGATAGAAAAAATTTTACACTGGATTTCAGAGTCATTTTCATGCCAAGAAAGGTCTTTAAAAAGTGGTTATGTATATCTTTAACCAAATGTGGCATGGTTAATATTATATGTGCTCCAAATAGTCTATCCCAAAAGCTGTAGCATATAATTTGAAACATAATCATTGACTTGAATCCATCTATCCCTGGATAGATGTATCATAGTCAACTTAGTTTTAAGTCCAGTATTTCCTGAAATCTGCAACTATAAAAGGCATTAAACAAACAGACAACTATTTCCAGGGCTGGAACTGTGAAACTGGTTGCTACGGACTGGAAGAAAAATATGAGACTCATCCTACACATGCTGAGCAACTCAAGACCCAAAGCGTGAATAGTAGATATAACATTTCTACTTCTTGCATTTATACTTGAGCTTTCTACCTGTCGTGAAACACCTAAATATCTATTGCCAAGTCAGTAAGTCTGCCATAGTTTTTGTTTCACTTATATTAAGATCAATAGGCATAATTTCATAGGGAAAGACATTTCTAGTATATGAACCTTTCATTGTGTGCCGAAATGGCAATCGTTTAGAAATCTTATTACATTGTTCTTCTATTCGAACCATTTGCGTGGCCAGTTTCTGCAAATACAAAGTCAGTGTCACATTTCCATAATATTAACTATGCACATATAGCCAGGCAATCGTGTTTGAAACATGATCTCAGAGAACAATTTCTAGACAGTTCTTGAGATCTCAGCCAGAGTTCTTAGATCATAGTCTCAAACTGAATATTAAGTTCTGCAGCCTAAACAGAAAACATATTAAGAAACAACTGGCTAATTACCATTTGCTTATTATAAATTGTATCACAAATGGTATATGTTCTAAAAGACCACTGATTTTTCTAGATTTTCCTCTACAGGAGTAGCAGAGTAGAACCATGCTTGCAATCCTCATATACACCACTTAGGAAAGATCCTGGAGTTGAAACGGGAAGTCTTGTCCTCCAAGAGCTAAAAATAAGATGATGGGAGAAAAGCAGTTCCCTCAGCGATGTCGTGTCAGTGTATGCCCCATCGCCGCCTTCTTTTTTTCATTTTGGACCCTCTTCCCCAGACTCTTTCAGAGAATCAGATCTCCAACAGGGCAGTGAGGGTCTGCAGATCAGGCAGGCTGAGACAGCCTGAGATTTTGGTTTTTGCTTTTGCGAAATAACAAAACTTCCGCCCTTGGGAAAATTGAAGAATCTCTGAAGATCGGGTATAAACCCAAAGGGTAGGGAGGTCAGCAGTTGTGTTTGCTGAGCGTGTTGGGACTATGAGCGAGTTGTGTTTAGTGTTCTCAAGCTGAGCTGTGCAAATGCATAATCCCCAGTGCTTAACCTAGGGCCAGGCTCACAGTGCATGGTTACCAAATGTTTGCTGAGCGTGCCAATTAGAGCTGGTCCATTCCCATCAACCTCTCACCATAGGGAACCCTGGCACATCAGGCCTTGGCTTGTGAGGCCCTAAAACTGCTTTCACTAAGACGCCCCTTGTCACAAGCAGAGGTGCAATTCTGCCTGGCCTGTGACTCAGCTGTAAGTCAGCCCTTCTCATCACCAAGCCTTGGGCTGACTTGCACCCTCCTTCTCCCTTTCCATTTCCTCTGTCCTAGTTCTCCCTTCAACTCTTTCCCTTTTTCCTGCTCATGCCCACTGAGCCCTACGGAATTCCCATCACAACACAAACTCGCCCACCTTTACACTCTTTCAACACTGACTCCGTAATCTCTCTGCCTCAACCAATGCTATCTTTTCCATAGGACAAAGCTTCCCTTTGTATCCTTTAGGGAATATTTCTTATTGCTTGGTATCATCTGTAGCCTGTTTGGGGCAGATTGTGGTAGGATTGGGGGCTGAGGGGAAGGTGAATATCCTAGTTCCCCATTGTCACCGGTGAAACATTACTTCGTCTCATTAAAACACACATGTTTGGAAACAACTGCCTCTTGTTTCTCCGTCACCATTAAAAGATCTGCTATTTTAGTTTCACCCGTGATTGTTGATGGAGACATCCATTAAAGCAGGTGATTTTTATGATGATTATTGCCACAATCAAGACGGCACTCACATAGAAACCTGTCACCAGTGAAGGCTGCTGTGATATACGGACCTGTGACAGTCAATAGTCCAGCTTAGTCTGGGGCAATTACAATCCTAATCGCATTGGCTGGCTAACAGTGGACATGATCTGTTAACTATACTTCTTGAAGCATGCCACCACTGCTAAACTGATCCACCACCTGACCATCACCTCCTCTGCACCTGGATGACCGGAATCCAATTATTTTTGTACCAATCGCCATAGACGAAGCTGAGCCCACCGTCTCAGTTGCCATCACTTCAGCTACAGTTCCGACTCCTGCAGTCCCCAGCTGTCTCTAACTGACCAGAGTCCAAAGGCCAGTGTGCCCACAGCAGAGGCAGTCAGACAGATGGCAGGAGACGCAGTCAGAGAAGGGAGCGGGAGGCAGGTTGCAGGAGGCTGCGCCCACCATGGTAAGGACTACCTTCTGTTCCAGGTGAAATGGGAACCTTTCAGAGGAACTCTGGCAGAGAAGTGACGTGAAAATAATTATTTTGAGACAGTGACTCATCTCCAAAGAGGCCAGAGTAGATGAAGGAGACTAGTTTGGAGAGAATGAAAATAACCCAGGTGANTCCAAGTGAAATGGGAACCTTTCAGAGGAACTCTGGCAGAGCAGTGACGTGAAAATAATTATTTTGAGACAGTGACTCATCTCCAAAGAGGCCAGAGTAGATGAAGGAGACTAGTTTGGAGAGAATGAAAATAACCCAGGTGAGAACTGAATAAGGCTTGAACCAGGACCACTCCTTCCCCTTCGCGGGGGAGGTAGTGAGAAGTGCTAGGATTTAAGGTCTGTTTTGATGCTAGAAGCATCAGAATTTGCTGATGGGTTGCTTATGGGGTATAGGAGAAAGAAAAGAACTTTCAAAGGCTTTACGTTGTCCAGCAGAAAGGGTGGAGGAGCCATTCGCTGAAGTGGGTACAGAGTTTGGGTCTCTAACAAGGACTCTGATTTCTTCTGTAATGTTTCACTGCTGATATCGGTCAAACCCCCAGGTCCCTTGTCCCCCTTTTCCTTCTGTTCCGCATATGGGCAAGCCGATATGAAAGTCCAGGAGCTCCCTTCCCTGGCGCTAGCAGGAAGTTCAGTCCATGAGTCACAAGCAGCATGCAAAGACGCTCACCCCAGCTCCCCTCCCCAGTCGCCCCTAATCACAATAAGCATCCAGAATGTCTCTTTTCCTTGCTTTCTCAGGCCACTTTCAGACCTGCTTGCCACCCCGCCTCCTCTCCCTAGAAAGCCTCATATGTGAGTAATCTCCCCACACCCTCATGGTGTTTGTGTAGCATCATCAGCCTGGAGATCCAGATCAAATTTTGGGCAGGGAGGTCCACCTCTTCTATGCAGGACATCTACAGAAGTTATAAAGAGGGTTTCTGAAATTGGTGGGTGACCGAGAGGAGGAACAAGGAAATCATTCTTGAGCATATATGTTTGAATTATCTGTTAGATATTAAAGTGAAAATGTTGGGTAGACAGCTGTATGTGTCCGGAGTTCAGAAAATAATTCCAGGATACTGATAGAAATTTGGGAGTCATCAGCTCTTAGTCGACAGCACTTAGGACTATCGACTGGATGAGCTTGCCAAGGACGTGAGAGTAAAGATGAGAAGAGGGCCACAAATGGAGCCCTGGATTCCAGCAATGAAGCTGGAGAGATGAAGAGATCTTCTCAGAAGGATTGCTGTCTCATGACATAAAAGAGCTAAGAGAGGTGCCCTGCAAACCAAGTGAACACATTACATCGAGACAGGGGAGCAGTCAGTGGGGTCCAAAGCTCTTTCCAGACACATTTGTTTCATAAGGAAATTTAAAAAAGAATTTAACGTCAGCTTGCTTGAGTCTCTTTGATTTAGTTAATTCGCCAAAGATCCAAGGTGACATCTTTGGCAAAAGGCTCTTTAGTATATTTCATACTGACGCACCTCACTATTAATTTATAATAAGTTCCTAATCCCATTTAAATACTTTCTAAGCCTCCTAAATTTATTTTTCAAAAGACAGTAGACACTAACTTAAATCCTTTTATGATGGCTGTAAATTACTGCATAATGAATGGAAAAGTAGGGCATTATGTTATAAGCATTAAGGGACCAGTGAGCAAAGATGTATGTATATAACAATGAATGGATAGTGTCTACCTTAAATGGGATTTTTCTGTCCCCAAAAGAAACCTTTCTGGTTCACTAGATTAATCAGCATGCATTAAGTAAGCGCTAATATTTTAGGGCATTATGCTAAGCTTTACCTTTTAGTAGGAAATGCTTCTGATGTTATTCGTTTTATTATACAGATACTCGGGGGTATTTCCTATGTGTCCAGCATTGTGCCAAATGCTGAGAATTGAACGGGCAATGTAAGAGGATGAGCTGACTACGTTAATGCATGATAAGGCTGAAAGCACAGGATATTGGGGAAATGTGCAGACGCGCACTAGCAGCCCTGAAAGTGGGGGGTCCCATCTTGTTGCTGATGATAGCCAGGCTTGCATTCAACTACACCGAGTCCAGAAACAAGTCCTTTTTGACCCCCAAAGCATTAGTTTCTCTTCCCTTGTCTGGTAGTGAGCTGTTAGTGCCCCTTGTGGGAGGCTGAGGAATGACTTCTCTCAAAATGCCCACATTTTACTCCCTGGAACCTGTGGATGTTACCTTACACGGCAAAGGAGACTTTGCAGACGTGATTAACTGAAGGATGTTGGGCGACTCCCCTGGTCGTCCAGTGGCTAGGCCTCTGCACTCCCGATGAAGGGGGCCCAGGTTTGATCCGCAATCAGGGAACTAGATTCTGCGTGCTGCATCAAAGATCAAAGATCCTGCCTGCCGCGACTGAGATGGCACAGCTCCAAAGTGAAGGATCTTGGGATGGAAAGCTTATCTTGGATTGGTACCCAGTGTAGTCACAAGGGTCCTTGTCAGAGGGATGCAGGAGAATCAGGTAGTGAGAGATGTGATGAGAGTAACAGGTGGAGAGGGGGCCACAGGTAAAGGAATGCAGGTAG
>SJYV01001843.1:0-12165 GCA_006410875.1 Neotragus pygmaeus
TTCTCTTTGGAGCTGATCCTTCCCCCTGCCCCAGACAGAGCTGCAGGCCACCTGAGAATGAGTCAAACCTTCCTTTTTAGAAGGTTCTCCTCAGTGGGCTGGCATGGCTGGAGGGCAGAGATCTGTCTGACTGGCTCTTGTGCCCTGCCCGTCCTGCCCAGGTGTGGCTTTACAGGGCCACGCTGCTGGGGCACAGGCAGAGGGTGGCTTCTTTGTGCTGGGAGATGGTGAGAGCCTGGGGATGGTCCTTCTCCAGAGAGGACTTCTGTTGGTTTGTGCTTTTTTTTAACCTCCTAGGAAGTCAGACTTTATTCAATACCCTGAGGCTGGCCCCCCAATTCTCTGAGACAGAAGGGACAGTGGGGAGAGGTGCAGCCTGTGGACGGTGGAGGCCCAACTAGGGGGTGGAGGCAGGGCCTGAACCAGTCCTGCTGATCCATCTCCCCTCCCGCTTGGCTCTGGGGTTATCACGTCACATGGTGAGAATCTGCTTTGAAGACACGAAGGGCTGCATGGACGCTTCTAGGGCACACGGGTAGTCCTGCAGCGGGACCTCGGAGCAGGCGGGGGCCGTGAGTTGGCCTCGGCGGATGAGATCGCAGAGCGTGAGGATCAGCTCCTTGAACTGGTCTGTGGGAGGTTGGAGGGCGCGGGGAGGTGAGCTGTGGGCCTCCCTGCCGGTGGGAGCTGGGGCCGGGCCTCCTTGGAGGCCCCACTCCAAGGAGGCCTGCCCCACGGCGAGAGGCCTGGGCTTGGCCGGGGTGTGGCGGCGGCCTGGTTCCGGCCTGCATTCAGGACAGTGAGAGCCAGGGTGGGGATAGGGGGCAGGCAGCGGCCCCAGGAGCTGAGAGGAAGGCAGAGTGGTGGCTGAGAGGCTCAGACCCACAGAACCTGACTGGGTATAGCTGGGAGTCCTGAATGGTGCGAGGGCGGGAAGCCAGAGGAGGAAGAGGGGGTGGGCAGTGTCCGGCACAGACAGATGAGCTCTGCTGGGGGCAGAGAGCCTCCCTGAGAGCCGGAGACTCCCTCAGGACCTTTCCTGTTGAGGCCACCAGGGTCCCCTCCAGGGGCCTGCCTCCCACTTAGGGACCCAGGATGGCAGAAGAAAATGAGAAGTGAAGGCCTTGCCTAAGAAGTGGTTTTCCATAGACATCAGTTCGTTCAGTGTTCAAACTGAATTGTATCTCCTGCTTGAAACACTGTCCATGCTTCCCGTTTCCCCTTAAGATAGAGTCTGAGCTCCTTAAAGAGGATTATAAGGCCTCCCATAATCTGGTCACAACCAGCTTCCCACCCTCTCTGATAGCCTTTTGCACATGCTGTTTTCTCTGTTTGAAACACCCCATTCATAGGACCACTCCCCTCTCCTTCACTGGGAGAACGTCACGTCATTCCTCAGGCTCAACCTGGGGAACCCGTCCTCCAGGAGAGGAAGGAGAGTGTGTCTGGTTCAGGGTCTAGAGTCAGAGAGACTGGCTGTTCACATCCTGGCTGCACTCTTTAGGTGGGGGTGACTTGGGGCAAGCGACTCAGCCACTCTAAACCTCAGTTTCCGCCTCTGTCAAACATTGCTAACAGTAGTTTAAACAATTATGACTGTTAAAAAAATTTTTTTTTGACTGAACCTTGAGGCCATGTGGGATCTTAGTTTCCCAATCAGACACTGAACCCCTGTGCTGGAGAAGACTCTTGAGAGTCCCTTGGACAGCAAGGAGATCAAACCAGTCAATCCTACAGGAAGTCAACCCTGAATATTCACTGAAGGACTGATGCTGAAGCTGAAACGCCATACTTTGGCCACCTGCTTGGAAGAGCCGACTCACCTGATGCTGGGAGAAGTGGGTGGCAGAGGACGAGATGGTTGGATGGCACCACCAATTCAATGGACATGAACTTGGGCAAACTCCGGGAGATAGTGAGGGACAGGGAAGCCTGGTGTGCTGCAGTCCATGGGGTCGCAAAGAGTCTGACATGACTTGGTGACTGAACGACGACAACCCCCTGCAGGGGAGTCTTGGCCGCTGGACTGCCAGGGAAGTCCCAACCATTAGGGCACTGAAACCAGGCCGAGGGTGAGCAACTTGCCTGATGTCCCACAGCGGGGCTCGGCAGAACCTACAGCCAGTAAAGGTGGAAGCAGGATCGGAGCCCAGTCGGGCTGGATCCAGCGTCTGTGCTCTTTACTGGGCTCTCCTCCACGGCAGTCTTCCCCACTGTCAGCTCCTTGGGAGGGTGGCAGGAGCTGTCCTGTTCAATGTGGTCCCCTTGAGGACAAGCTTTAGCCTAAAACTATTTGCTGACTGTCACTGTTTCTAGAGGCTGTTACCCTTTATCCTGTTTTGGGGTTGGGGTGGGGGGTCTGATCACCTCTCCCGGGCTCAGAGTCGCTGGTCACTTCTGAGTAGGCACTGCCGTCTCGTGTGACCCCTGGTAACAGGGCTATCATCCACTCACCTGGACTGTGGTCCTTCTTCCACTGGGATAACCAAAAGCCCCGAAGCTTGAGATCCTTAAAAATAAGCTGGCTCTGTGGAAATAGCAAGGACATACACTAAGGTGCTCTGAGGGCAAGAACTTCAGGCTTAGGGACAAACTTCCCAAGGGGTGGGGCACCGCCCGAGTCTAGAAGACTGTGGTGTTCAGACCCCAGCTCACCACAGAGGCGATGACAGGCTGCTTGGCCATTCCCCCGTAGGTCACCATGGTTCCCCCAGGCCTGAGGAGTCCAGAGAGAACAGAGTGGTCACAGGCAGAGCCAGAGGTACAGCACCTCTGTTCCAGCCCTGGTGCCCAGACCTTGTTCTCAGAAGCCCTGCGTGCGTGCGTGCTCAGTCGTGTCTGGCTCTTTGCAACCCTATAGACTATACTGCCCACCAGGCTCCTCTGCCCACGGGATTTTCCAGGCAAGAGTACTGCAGTTGGTTGCCATCGCCTCCTCCAGGGGATCTTCCTGACCTATGGATCGAACTCTCTTCTCTTGTGTCTCCTGCATTGGCGGGCAGGTTCTTTACCACTAGTGCCACTTGGGAGGCCCCCAGAATCCCTGGGAAGGGTTTTAAAAAAAACAAAAACAAAAACAAAAAACAGATTCCCACGCCTGCCCCAGACCCAGTGAATCAGGGGCAAGGATCTATATTAACAACAACAGTAAACAAAGAAGCAAGCAGACACCCCCTGCAGATGACCTGGATGTCAGCCCTCTGATTTAAGCTCGTGCCCAGGCTTTGAGGCAGAGCTGCAGGGAAGAGTGCTCCCTAAGCAAAGCTCATGGCCTGAGTCCAGCTGGGCTCTGCTCTGGCTGTTTACTGGGTGTAAACACTGTGTGCTGGGTGTTTACTATGTGCCTGGGTGACCCTGGGCAGCGGGCAGTGGGCCACATCGCCTTTCTCTCTGGGCACTCTCATTCAAAGGACCAGTGAGCTGTCAAAGGACCAGTGAGATGGAAGCAGCTTGGGATGCTAAGGGATGCTGTGGACGGTGCAGAGGACGATGGTAGGACCTGCTGTCTGACACCCCCAGTGGTCAAACAGGAGAGAGGGGCTTGTGTCATTTAAAAAATGTTACGCTAAGTCTTCACATGCCTGACTTAACCTGTGTGCCCCTCCCTGCTCCCCCAGCCCTTGGGGATGCTGAGGCAGGATGAGCCGAGGTTCACTCTGGGACAACACCAGGGAGGCTCGGTGAACTCCAGAAGGGCAGAAGCTGCTGAGAGGGGCAGGGAACTCTCTGTCCCTGAGGCTGGGGGCCAGTCTGGCCTTCAGGTCCTTCATCTGCCACCTGGCTCTGGAAAGTAGCTACTGTGGCGGGGAGCGGCGCTGAGCCCTCCCTCTGTGGGCCAGCACTATACTTGGTTTAATCAGAATGGCTACTGCTTACGGCCTGGGTGGGAGGGGAGTTTGGGGGAGAATGGATACATGTACATGAATGCACGTGTGGCTGAGTCTGCTTTTTACCTGAAACCATCACAACATTGTTTGTTAATCAGCTATACCCCAGTACAAAATATAGTTGTTTTTTTTTAAAAATCAGAATGGCTACTGTTTACTGGGTGTTTACTATGTGCCAGGCACAGGTCTGAACATTTCACATGTGCTGGCCACTGAGTCCTCAGGGCGACCCCAAGGGAGGACTTTGATGATGCCTCTTTCACAGTCGAGAAAGCAGGGACCCACCTCTCATTTGTACAGCGCTCTGTGTGGACCTCAGAGCCCCTTATACTCACCTTCTGAGGTAGAAAAGGTTTATATCCCCTCATTTGAGGCTCGGATCATTTTTCATGTATTGCCGAGATCACACAGATCCCCAGCTAGTGAGCGGCAGCCTTTCTGACTCCAAAGCCTACACTTGTGAGCACTGAGCAAGACTGTCCTACGACGGGCCATGCAGGGATGGCGGTTGGCCTCGGAGGCTGCCCGGAGTCGTGCTGAAGAGGTGTGCTCGGGCTCACAGCCACACGGGCAAGCGGCCTGCCCTCTCCGGGCCTTGTCTGGATGGGGATGGGAGCGGCATCCCGCGCTCAGGTGGCTGTGGGAGGGGTACGTCACACACTCTGCACAGCCTGGTGCGTGGTACATGCTCTGTGGTTGTTACCATAGCTCTCTGATCTCATGACCCATCTTCCCATCCAGCCTGTGTGTGCTAGAGGGTTCCCTCGGTGGCTCAGTCATCTCAGTACCCCTGGCTAAAGTGAGAGCTAGCAAACAGGAATTAACAAACATTGGTGCTCTAGCTGGGAGGTGTCCCTTAAGGCGCCCGTCCCTTCGAGAAGTTTGTATGAAAGGAAAAAAGGATGAAAGGATGTACACTGTCAACGGTGCTTATCCTCCTCTGTGATGGGACGGTAGGTCAGTTTTGTGCTTAATTTTTCCTTTGTGTTTTTACATGCTTTCAAGATGTTTTGTAATAATAGCATAATGTTACCGTTAATCTATTTTTAAAAGCTAATACACTAGGACTTTTGCAGATGCCCTAGGTTATGAACCCTTAACTGCTCCCCTTTCAAGAGGACCCAGCAGTTACTACTGGGGTCCCCGGGAAGACAAAGCCAGACGGGCCTCTGGGCCATCTGTAAAGAAGGCTGAGAAGGGGCGGTCCAGATAACTGGGATGGGGCCAGGGCCCGTCTTCCTACCCAGGGTGTGCTGACCCGTCTTGGCCTGCACTGCACTGGCACTTGGTCACTTGGTGGTCCTCCTCGCTACAGCCCGGGAGGGCGCCAGCGCACTGGACCCGAGGGGCCGAGGGACTTACGCCAAATGCCGCAGCAGCTCCGTGGAGCTTTTCCCGCCGACGCAGTTGAGAGCCAGCCGTGGCTGGGGCACGTCCTGGGAAATGAGATCTGCAGTGAGAGAGCTACCCCTCTGCGGGGTGGAGTGTGTGTGTATGTGTGTGTGGAGGGGGTGAAGGGGAGAGTGGCTTGAAGCTTGCTGCAAACCGCACTTCCCTGGCCCAAGGGCTATGTCTGGAGGGAGTGAAAAAGTAGGACCCTCACGCCTTCAAACTCAGTCTGGGGAGGGCCTTTTCTTTACCAGCTTAATCTTGTTATCTGTTTTAGGCATACTCAGTCACCTCTTTGCAGGCTCCTCTGTCCGTGGGATCCTCCAGGCAAGAATACTGGAGTGGGTTGCCATGCCCTCCTCCAGGGGATCTTCCTGACCCAGGGATTGAACCTGCGTCTCTTACGTCTCCTGCCTTGGCAGGCGGGTTCTTTACCACTAGCACCACCCGGGAAGCCACGGATCAGCAGCGTTGTTATTGAGTCGCCCAGCTGTGTCAGACCCTTTGCGACCACGTGGACTGTAGCCCGGTAGGCTCCTCTGTCCATGGGAGGATTTTGTTAAAAACTCACCTCTGGGAAAGAACAGAGGGCATCTGTGCTGTGTTCTGACAGACTTCATGTCCCCCTCTCCTTGGCACTTACAGGTTGGTCTGTATCAGACGTGCTGACCTACTGCTTCAGAAATGCTCTCAGGTGAGTGTGTGTCCGGCCCGCCGGGGGTCAGTGGCAGGAGACCGGGATGTGTTTGATCACTGTGAGGCGTGCGGGCAGGCTGAGGGGCTTTTGAGTCTAGAGACGCTCAGTCCAGCCCCGACCCCACCACCTCTGACTGCAGTCTGGGTAAACTCCTCACTACCTCTGACTGTGTGGTCTCGGTAAAGTCCTTTGTCTTTTCCGAGTCTTCATTTTCTCATCTATAAAACCTACTTTGTAGAGCTTCTGTGGGAATTTTCAGGTAAGAAACATACGGTAGGTGCCTCATAAACGTGACTTCGTTCCTTTCTCTTCCCTCCTGTGCCCCTCTCCCAGCTCTGAGACTCACGTCGGCGGTGTGGGCTGATGGAGCCCATCAGAAACCTTCAAAACGACAAATCAGGTGGGGCTTCCTAGACCCTGTCTGTCTCTATGCTGTCCCCTCACAGTCCCCGGGCACTGACTGTGCGCTGTCCCCTGGCTGAGGGAGTGGGCTCTACCCAGCCACAAGGAGGTGGAGGGGGGACTCTGGAGATGGTCAGTGGCCAGTGCCCAGCTTGCTGAACTCAAGTGACTGCCTTTCTTCAGCGAGATAAGCCTGGTCCCTTTTCACTGGTACCTTAAAAAAGCTTTTCATCTCAGGCTTTCTTAGTTCCTCTTCTGTGACAACGTGGTCAGCCCCCAGATTCCTCAGTCTGTCGGTCAGCTTCTGGAGGTCAGGTCTGGAAACCAAACACAATCCACGGACCTCGGTCACATCTGCCCACTTTCTCCACCAGAGGCTCCCAGGACCCCTCTGCCACAGGTGTGAGAACCCGAGTTTCTCTTTGTGGGAAGCTGGGCCCGGCCACCCGGCCTCAGCACACTCCAGTATCTCCTGGCCTCAGTTTTCTCACTGGTGTGAGAGAGCGCTGGGTGGTTGCTACCGCTCCTACTGGTCCCAAGGACGCTAGAAACCATCTGGCCCGAGGAGGAGTTGGTTCCCTTCCTGATTTCTTCTATTTAAACGACAAACTCTGCTTCCTTTCCCCGTCTTTTCAAGAGGCTCTTCAGAGTGTTGTGCAAACATACCCTGGCCCACGAGTGGCTTTGTGCCTCTTTACCAAGGCGAACAGAGCAATTCTTGTTAGCACAACTGAGGGGATGGGGAACTGGAGCGAGTATCAGTTCTCCTAATGAGGCTGGACTTCCCTGATGGACACAGCCACGCATGGGGATGGTGAGGCTTAAGGAGGCTGGATGATACGATGGAGAGAGAAAGAGTCAGGAAACTTAAGTTTGTCGTTGATTTGCTGTGTCTTCCTGAGCAAGTGGCTTCCTCTCTGATGACAAACCTGCCCCGTCTCCTTTACATCTGTATTTAGTGCACTTCAAGGCATCACACAAATGCAAGGGAAACAGGGGCCTTGGATTAGTCAGTTCACAGAAAGAAATACAGCTTTAAACATTCCCAAGTGTGCACTGTGGTTTTGAAAACGGGCTTATAAGAAGTCAAGTATCTTAAAAACTCAGGCTGGGAGTGAGGGCCTTCTCTACCTCCTTCCTCCCCTCTCTTTACAGTCACTCATCCTATAGCCCCAGGGCTTCCTTTACAGCTCAGTTGGGAAAGAATCTGCCTGCAATGCAGGAGACCTGGGTTTGATTCCTGGGTCAGGAAGATCCCCTGGAGCGGGAAATGGCAACCCACTCCAGTATTCTTGCCTGGAGAATCTCATGGACAGAGGAGCCTGGTGGGCTACAGTTCATGGGGTCGCAAGAGTCAGACACGACTTAGTGACTAAACCATCCCATAGCCCCAGACCACTGGACTTCAGGGCTGGAGGCTGACTCGGCCATTAGCGAGCAGCAGCTGCAGGAAAGGAGGACCGTTTATGCAAGGGCGCCACCTAGTGGAGATTCGGGCATCTGCGGGTGCCAGGCTGGAAAGGCCCAAGTGGTGGGCTGGGATCAAGCTTTCCCACGCACCTGTCCCGGAGCACGTTGATGGTCCTCAGGCCCAGGGCGGCCGCGATCTGGATGACCGCTTGCCCCACTCCACTGTTGGATGCATTCTGTATGACGGAATCCCCTGTGGGGCCGGGAAGAGACTCAAGTCGAGATCTGTAACAGGTCAAGGGCTTTCAGCCTAGGATCCTATTAGAGGGTCAGAGGTGGAGTTCTCAGACTCTGAAGGGTCCCAGGACCTGGCTGCTGAGCCTTCTCAGTCCTAGGAGTGTTGCTCTCTCCTCCCAGGGCGTCCCAAGCCTCTACAGCACCCATGATGCCTGCCAGGATTCGGCAACTCAGAGTTCATGGTGGATGCAACTTAGCCCCTGCTGTGTCAATGATTTTGTATCCTTCATCATCCTCCCAGCTCTTAGGTCAAGTCTGCTTAGGTCCTTTCTTTGGTTTGCAGTGTCTCCTCTCTCTCTCATTGTTTTGAAATCCTGTATACCTTAAAAGCACAGTTCCAGTGTGGCTTCTTATGTGAAGCCTTCCTAGATTCTTCCCCCGTGCCCTCCCACAGCACCCTGCAGCCAACTCTGTTAAGGCTCATGGTCAGCCTCGACTTACAGCTTGTAGCTCAGTCCCTTTCTATCAACAGCCTGTGGCTTCTTGAGGGAAGATGTGCTATTGCCTCGGAATGGGATTAGAGCTGCAATGGAGAAATTGGCAGCTCCTGAATCAGGGTCTGTGATCAAAGCCCAGGCGTAACTTTGCACTTGAGCTGAGTGGGGAGGTGTGGGCTGTGCTGGGAAAGCATGGGCTCTGGAATGAGACATACCAGGGTCTGAGTCCCAGCTTCTTTACCGACTGTAACTAGAACTGAATGGGGCGGGGCAAACCCTGACCTCTCTGAACCTCAGTTTCTTCTCCATAAAAGAGGGGTCCCAGGAGCAACCACCGGGGTGCTCCTCATTAGACTCCAGGGCCATCATGTCTGGGAAGGGGCTCCAGTCCCCTGAAATGCTAGCTAGGTTTAGAGAGGCAGCAGGGACCTCATGCTAGAGACAGAGGACTTTCTGGAAGAAGCAGGCTCATCATTCTCAGCTAGGGTCAGCCTACAGACTGTCACTCATCCAGGGGTTATGAAACCAACCTAGTGGGTTGTGAACTTTTTTTTTCTTAATGGTTAAATTCGAGGAAAATAGAATAAAAAATAGTGGAGTGTATCACACATGGTGAGGGTAAACACTGTTCCATGAAACTCAGGTTTCCATTACATATATATTCATACATGTCTATGTACTGGAGGACAGTGTTACCATGGGTCAGGATCACGTGTTTCACACCAGCCCTGGGGCAGGAAAGAGGAGCCACGGTGTGGGCACTCAACCTGGGCGGTGCCAGAATGGCCTGACTGGACCCTACAGCGATAGTCCTAACTGGAGGGGCCTGGGGGGAAGGGACGCAGGCGCCCACGGCCTCTGCTGCACTGGGATTCAAGCCAAGGTCCCAGATCACACCTGCTGGCTTTCTCCGCTAGAGAGACCCAAGGCTGCTTGGCCACAGCTGGGGGACCTGCATCTGTCTCTGCAGGAAGCTGGCACTGTCCCGCGTCTCTTACCTCAGTCGCCTTGTCAGCGCGACAGAGATGGGCNCTAACTGGAGGGGCCTGGGGGGAAGGGACGCAGGCGCCCACGGCCTCTGCTGCACTGGGATTCAAGCCAAGGTCCCAGATCACACCTGCTGGCTTTCTCCGCTAGAGAGACCCAAGGCTGCTTGGCCACAGCTGGGGGACCTGCATCTGTCTCTGCAGGAAGCTGGCACTGTCCCGCGTCTCTTACCTCAGTCGCCTTGTCAGCGCGACAGAGATGGGCTGGGTGATCGCTAGGGCCCTGCCTGCTCCCGGATATGTGTGGTGTGCAGGGTAACCCTGCAACCATGGTGGGTGGGAGGTGGTGGGTAACTGGACCACCTCCTGTCACTCGGAGGTTAATTCTGAGGACTCTGTGAGGGTCTCTGGAGGCTCCCCAGCAGGACTGGGCCCTGGCTGCCCATGGCGGGAACCAGCCTTCACTGGCTTCTCCCCCTTCCTTGTCCCTGGCCCCAGTCCCTCACTCTTGCTTCCCGGGGTCACCTCCCCAGGGAACCATCTGCTCTCAGTCCTTGTCTTAGGCTCTGCTTTCAGGGAATCCCTGAATAAAACACCTGGCTTTGTCATTTCCTCGNCCCCCCACACACACACACACCCAGACCCTCCACACTACTAACCTGTTTACCAGATTTCCCGGGCCAAGGCAGGGCTGACTTAGAGCACCCAGACCACATGGGTGTGTGTCTGCACAGGCGGAAGAGGGTGACACGGCACACTAACGCATGAAATTCCAGCAGGGGGCGTCCATTGCCCAGGAGCATGCAGTCATCGCGGGAACAAAGAGTCAGTGGGAACCAATTGAGAGGCAGGACAGTGAGTGTGCGCAGGCGCTCTAGCTATGCTGAGTTGCAGTTCGCAGTACACGCCTGGGTTCTGTAAGGAGGGTTGAGTCTTTCCTGCTGCGGAGGGAGGGGAAGAGGGTTCAAGATGGAGTCCGATGCACACGGTGGAGGAGCCACCAGGGCAACCGATGAAGACTCAGGTGCCTTAGAACTTGCAGTGGGCACAGCACGGGGCAGCCACAGTGAGCCGGGTGGTGCTGGTGGCCAGGATAACCCTAGAGACCCAGCTTGCCCTGGTGACGCCTTCAGTCGTGGAGTTCATGGAGGCGCTGGTGACCTGGCTGGTCCCAGAGGCCCCAGCGCTGCAGGAGAGTCAGGTGGAGCAGCTGGTGCCATTCTGCAGATCCCGGGGCCACCTCATGCTCCAGGGCCTAGTGGAGGCACTGCACCTGGCGCTGCAGTTCTGAGTAACCAAGACCTCCAGTTGTATCCTATTCCAGGAACCCTGGTGGACCAGGCGGCCACGGGAGCCGGGGTGTGGCCTACGGTGGTCTGGGGGGTTGCAAGTTGTGCTAAAGTGTAGGAGGAGGGTACTCTGGGGGGCTGGAGGATATGGGTCAGGAGTGGTCAGGTTGCCAGGGGAAGACAGTGAGGAAAAGCAACCTGAAGGGAACCAGAGAGTCGGGCAATGATATACAGGGTGTCTGGCAGTGGCCCTGTGGGAGAAGGTGTGTTTCCGTGAGCAGGGAGCCTTTCATACAGGCAAAATGAGTAGTGTGGATGGTGGTGAGGAAAAGCAACCTGAAGGGACCCAGAGGGTTGTGCGGTGANCAAGAGGGCATCAGAGGGCAGACACACTGAAACCATACTCACAGAAAACTAGTCAATCTCATCACACTAAGACCACAGCCTTGTCTAACTCAATGAAACTAAGCCATGCCCATGGGGCAACCCAAGACGGGTGTGTCATGGTGGAGAGGTCTTATAGAATGTGGTCCACTGGAGAAGGGAATGGCAAACAACTTCAATATTCTTGCCTTGAGAACCCATGAACAGTATGAAAAGTGATAGGATACCAAAGAGGAACTCCCCAGGTCATTAGGTGCCCAATTTATGCTACTGGAGANGAGAGGTCTTATAGAATGTGGTCCACTGGAGAAGGGAATGGCAAACAACTTCAATATTCTTGCCTTGAGAACCCATGAACAGTATGAAAAGTGATAGGATACCAAAGAGGAACTCCCCAGGTCATTAGGTGCCCAATTTATGCTACTGGAGATCAGTGGAGAAATAACTCCAGAAAGAATGAAGGGATGGAGCCAAAGCAAAAACAATACCCAGCTGTGGATGTGACTGGTGATAGAAGCAGGCCCGATGCTGTAAAAAGAAATATTGCATAGGAACCTGGAATGTCAGGTCCATGAATCAAGGCAAATTGGAAGTGGTAACAAGAGATGGCAAGAGTGAACATTGACATTCTAGGAATCAGCAAACTAAAATGGAATAGAATGGGTGAATTTAACTCAAATGACCATTACATCTGCTACTGTGGGCAGGAATCCCTCAGAAGAAATGTAGTAGCCATCATGATCAATAAAAGAGTCCAAAATGCAGTACTTGGATGCAATCTCAAAAACGACAGAATGATCTCTGTTTCCAAGGCAAACCATTCAATATCATGGCAATCCAAGTCTATGGTCCAACCAGTAACTCTGAAGAAGCTGAAGTTGAATGGTTCTATGAAGACTTACAAGACCTTTTAGAACTAACACCCAAAGAAGATGTCCTTTTCATTATAGGCAACTGGAATGCTAAAGTAGGAAGTCAAGAAACACC
>SJYV01001844.1:0-13231 GCA_006410875.1 Neotragus pygmaeus
GGGGGGGAGTTCCCTTTCTTTCCCGGGACGGAGCTCCCTCCCTACCTCTTTTGTCTCTATTTTTTGGTCTTCTATATTTTTCCTACCTGTTTTTGAAGCCAATGATCTGCTTTGCTGGATGCCTGAAGTCCTCTGCCAGCCTTCAGAAGTTGTTTTGTGGAATTTACTCAGCGTTGGATTGTTCTTTTGATGAAATTGTGTGGGAGAAAGTGATCTCCCGTCTTATTCCTCCGCCATCTTCCCGCCCTCCTGCATTCATCTTTTTCTTAAAGAAGGTGGGAGATTGAAAGAAATCCCTTCAAACAGATCTCACAGCAAGAATGCATTTTCATGCAGTTAGTACTTATTCAAATATCTAATGTGATGCTAGCATAGTATAAGAAAATTTTAGGCTGCTCACTTGTGAAAGTAAAATCCACAGTCAGGTGCATGATAAACACTTTGATTTATTTTTCTTACATTTAAATTTTTTCTCCAAAAGCTTATATTTGGGACTTCCCTGGTGGACCAGTGGTTGGGAATCTCCATGCCAATGCAAGGGACATGGGTTCGATCCCTGGTCCAGGAAATTCCCACATGCTGAGAGCAGCTAAGCCTGTGTACCACAATGACTGAGCCTGTGCAGCCAAGAGCCATTTCTCCACAATGAGAAGCCACCTCACTGAGAAGCCCAAGCACCACAACTAGAGAGTAGCCCCCACTCACCGCGGCTAAAGAAAGCCTGGGTGCAGGAACGAAGACCAGGGCAGTCGAATAAATGAATAAACAAAAGCCAATATTTGGCCCCAAAGTAAATAGTCTAAGAAACACATAAACTGTATCTGTGTGTTCAGTTCAGTTTAGTTCAGTTGCTCAGTCGTGTCCGACTCTTTGCGACCCCATGAATCACAGCACGCCAGGCCTCCCAGTCCATCACCAACTCCCGGAGTTCACTCAGACTCACATCCATCGAGTCCGTGATGCCATCCAGCCATCTCATCCTCGGTCGTCCCCTTCTCCTCCTGCTCCCAATCCCTTCCAGCATCAGAGTCTTTTCCAATGAGTCAGCTCTTCACATGAGGTGGCCAAAGTACTGGAGTTTCAGTTTTAGCATCATTCCTTCCAAAGAAATCCCAGGGTGACCAGACATAAAAATGCAGAGTTGAGTCATTAACAATAAAAATTTTGTTTTCTCTTTCCATCCGTCTCCTTCCATATGGATCAGATTTTATGTATGTGTGAAGAGGCTCAAAAGTGCTCTTTGCTAGTTAAATTCAACAAAAAGGAAAATTTGAAGAAAGAAGGAAAAATGTTTCATAGGGGAAAAGATATTAATGTTGAAATTTGTGGCTAATGAGAAAAAAAAAAGACAGGGGCAATAAAAACAGATAATTCTTAGCTATAAAGGCTACGTCTCCAGTTATAAGCAGAGCAGAATACAATGGGTATTTATTACTGAGATATAGCTGATGGCCTTATGCTGATAATTGTCATAATAAAAGTATTAGCTCAGGGATTAGTTGGGACAGAAAGAATAAAGGCAAGTACTGATTATGAAATTGGGGTGTGGCACTGAATATTATAATCACAGTACCTGAATTGGTCAACATGACAGTAAGTAAATAAAAGCTGTGGGGCAAAAAGATACATAAACTTTGTCATTAATGGACCAGAGAACCATGTGGAAAAAGTAAGCAAAAGACATTAAACCCTGAGGTCAGCATAGGATAATGTAACATTTCACAGAGGCTTTGCAGTGGGGACTGTGTGTTGTGAGTAATAGCAGAGATCATTTTGTGGTGGAAACAAATCTGAGACCGGGAATAGTACAGAAGAAATCTGGGAGCCCAAGCCAAGTGAGCAAGAAACTATAAAAACCAGGAAATTTACACACAGGTAGCAGAAATAAACAAGTACTAAGATGAGATTTTGTCTCTACTCATCTGTGAAGAAAAGCTCCCCTGTCCTTGACTGTGGAAGCATTAGTTACTCACCAAGACTTCACTGTGATTCACAAGTGGTTATTCAGTGGGCATAAATATTAACTGTTACTCAGAAATTCTATTAACTTATATGCATGATGCTTTCTTTTCACACAGTACTTTCTTGTCCATGTTTAAAAAAAAAAAGTCATTGTGGGACTTCCCTTCCCTGGTGGTCCAGTGATTAAGACTTCATGCTTCCACTGCAAGGGACATAAGTTCGATCCCTAACTGCAGAATGAAGATCCTGCATGCTATGTGGTATGACTAATTATAATAAAAATTATTAAAAATCATCATGGTATTGTAATTGAGACATGTCCACAATAAATGGGGCAACTAACCATGTTATCAGAATCTTGGGGTCTAATGTAGTGTTTGTTTCAGATGGGTCTTCTAGGTCATCAAGTGGACAGATCTGTATCGCACTCAGGAAGGGTTTCTGGAAATGAGTTGTGTTTGATGATCGCCCTGTGGCTGGCTCTAATATGTGACTCTGAAAAAAAAAGGAGATTTCTCTCTGCTTGATCAGCCCATTCTAACATTTAATATAACCCTTTGTCTGCACCATTTCATGATTTTGCACTTTCTTCCTAAGAAAACACAAATTATTCTAGGTATACTTTACATTGAACGTCAAAGATTAAAGGAAAAGCATGTGGGTTGAAAAGATAAAGAGAAAGAGTTATGTATATGTATATTTTATTTATTATTTAGAATATGGCATTCTCACCATCCATTAAAATTTTTTTTTAATTTAAAAATTAAAAAAAATCCTCTGAAATTCTTCTTCTACTACTTATTTTCCCTAATCACTGTTTTCTTACACATGAGTTTTCTAACATCCTTGCATCTTGAGATGAAGAAATGGCCAGATAGATGCTTTTCCTTGTTTTATTTTACATTCAAGTGTTATTTTATAACTTTATCACCATAAATATTCACTGTCTCTCTCTCATTATTGTTTAGAGGGACTTAAAAGTATTGTTATTTACTTTTCAAGGACAGCTACCCTAGATTGTAGACCCACAGAATCTCTTAGACATTCTGGGAGATCCAACCAGTCCATCCTAAAGGAAGTCGGTCCTGAATATTCATTGGAAGGACTGACTGATGCTGAAACTGAAATTCCAATACTTTGGCCACCTGATGAGAACAGCTGACTCATTAGAAAAGGCCCTGATTCTGGGAAAGATTGAAGGCAGGAGGAGAAGGGGATGACAGAGGATGAGACGGTTTGATGGCATCACTGACTTAATGAACATGAGTTTGAGTAAACACCGGGAGTTGGTGATGGACAGGGAGGTCTGGCGTGCTGCAGTCCATGGGGTCACAGAATCAGACACTACTGAGAGACTGAACTGAACTGGACTGAACCCCAGATTAAGGACACACAGAAGCTCTTTGAAAACTAAATTGTAAAGGGAACTTAAATCAGTTGGCTCCTTGAAATCTTATTGAACTAGATTGCTGTCATTCTCTCTCACTGAGTGTCTCATGCATGTTCCTCACACAATTGATTTTTCAGGCCAGGACACACCCATTTCCAGCTTCCAGTACCCAGTATCACCTGGACTGGTCCTAGGCTCTCCTGGGCATGGAAGATCACTTGCTTGAACCCAGAACAGAGGAGAGGGCTGGGGACTTGAATGGTTCTGGGCAAAGCGACCCAAGAAATGTTCTCTAAGCCCTAAACTCTATCTTTGACACTTTCTCCTCAAATTTCCCAGGCAGATGAAGTTCTAGTCACCCACAGTAGTAATTTTCTTGATAATAGAGCTCCTGATTTTCTCTTCCTGTTTTCTGTCTCACTTACTGACTCCCCCATATTTCTCTCCAGTGTCTTCAAACGAACTACTTCCACTCAAATCTTAGCTCTGGGTTCCCTGGGGGCTCAGATGGTAAAGAATCTGCCTGCAGTGTGGGAGACCTGGGTTCAATCCTTGGGTTGGGAAGATCCCCTGTAGAAGGGAATGACTCAGTTCAATTCAGTCGCTCAGTCGTGGCCAACTCTTTGCAACCCCATGGATCATAGCACGCCAGGCCTCTCTGTCCATCACCAACTTCTGAGTCCACCCAAACCCATGTTCATTGAGTCAGTGATGTCATCCAATCATCTTATCCTCTGTCATCCCCTTCTCCTCCTACCTTCAATCTTTCCCAGCAGCAGGGTCTTTTCCAATGAGTCAGCTCTTTGCATCAGCTGGCTAAAGTACTGGAGTTTCAGCGTCAGCATCAGTCCTTCCAATGAACACCCAGGACTCATCTCCTTTAGGATGGACTGGTTGGATATCCTTGCAGTCCAAGAGACTCTCAAGAGTCTTCTCCAACGCCACAGTTCAAAAACATCAATTCTTTGGCGCTCAGCTTTCTTTGTAGTCCAACTCTCACATCCATACATGACCACTGGAAAAACCATACCCTTGACTAGATGGACCTTTGTTGACAAAGTAATGTCTCTGCTTTTTAATATACTGTCTAGGTTGGTCATAACTTTCCTTCCAAGGAGTAAGCGTCTTTTAATTTTATGGATGTAATCACTATTTGTAGTGATTTTGAAGCCCAGAAAGATAAAGTCAGCCACTGTTTCCACTGTTTCCCTGTCTATTTGCCATGAAGTGATGGTACCAGATGACTACCCACTCCAGTATTATTTTCTGGAGAATCCCTTAGACAGGAGCCTGGTAAGCTATAGTCCATGGGTCCCAAAGAGTTAAACAGGACTGATCAACTTTCACTCTCTGCTTCTAGGGGAGTTCAAACTAACCAGAGTCTTATGTTGCCATATTCCAAATACTTACAGAAATGATGAAATAGTAATTTTGTAAGTGAAAACAGCCAGGAAAAGATTTTCATTACAGAACTCTTTATGTGAATATCCTGAGAAGAGTGGTTCAAAAAAAGAAAATGTTTTCTTTTAAAATAAGCAGAAGCAATAACATCTCAGGAATGTAAAACCTATTATTTTTTCAATTGGGTTTAAAAAGAAAAGTGAAAAATGCTCTTATTAAATGACTCACAAAAATTCTCTGACTCTATGGACTCCTTCTTTCAATTCATTTTATTTCAATGCAGATTTTCATTAAAACAAGGCACAGTGGATGATACCAAAATCAACAAATACAGGTCACTTCCCTTAAAGAGTTTACAGAGTAGCTGGGGATTACGTACCCATATATGAAGCAATACTATACCCTTATATGAAGTATATACTAGTGGTAAAGAACCGCCTGCCAATGCAGGAGAGGCAAGAGATGCAGGTCCGATTACTGGGTCAGGAAGGTCCCCTGGAATAGGAAAAGGCAACCCACCCCAGTGTTATTGTGTGGAAAATTCCATGGAGAACCTTGGAGGGGTACAGTCCATGGGATCACAAAAAGTCAGATACGACTGAGCTACTGACACACCACATACACACATCTCATGATAGGTCTTTGAAATAGATGAAAATATAAATGTCAAAACTGAGAAAATGGAGAAATTTTATCCTATAGGTTTTTTTTCTGAGATCACTACATTCATTCCTTTCCAATATCAGGTCACGTGGCTCCATTGTCAGCCTGTTGTGATTTCTCATAACTTTGTTTTTCTAGCCTCGACTGCTCTTCTGAATTTCAAAGTCTTATATCCTACTTTCTATTCCTGCCTCTGTGTTAATGTCTAACTGATATGTCAGATCTATCACAGCTAAATTGAGAGTCTAGTTGTTGGCTCCTGTCTATCTATATGTTTATCTATCTATATAATTTGATGCTTTTGAACTGTGGTGTTGGAGAAGACTCATGAGAGTCCCTTGGACTGCAAGGAGATCCAACCAGTCGATTCTGAAGGACATCAGTCCTGAAGATTCTTTGGAAGGACTGATGCTGAAGCTGAAACTCCAATACTTTGGCCACCTGATGTGAAGAACTGACTCTTTGGAAAAGACTGATGCTGGGAAAGATTGAGGGCAGGAGGAGAAGGGGAGAGCCGAGGATGAGATGGTTGGATGGCATCACCGAGTCGATGGACATGAGTTTGGGTAAACTCTGGGAATTGGTGATGGACAGGGAGGCCTGGCATGTTGCAGTCTATGGGGTCTCAAAGAATTGGACACAAATGAGCATCCAAACTGAACTGATTTAATTTGAAGGAGGGTTACTGATGAATTTTATTTTCTTCAAACTCTTTTGTACTTTCTAATCTTTAACAGGTATTGCTTTTTGTCAAACTGCAGTCATTCTCTTCCTTTCTGCTTTGTATGTGTGAGTATGAATAATCTGAACTAAACAGAGAAAATGAAAACCCTCCTCTCACTGCTCTGATTCAACCACCAGAGAGCCCACCATGGAGAGTTGGGCTGTTTTGTACTTGCTTTTAATTTATATTTGGCTTTGGTATTTGCATTTGTTTTTCTTTTTTAGAAATGTTTTTTATTGTGGTAAAAGCCACATAATATAAAATGTTTTAACCATATTTAACTGTACAGTTCAGAGGCACTAAGCGCATTCAAATTGTTGTGCAATTGTGACCATTATTCATGTCCTGAATTTTTCATCTTCCTAAACTGAAATTGTGTCCCTATTAATTTTTCGTCTTTTCTCCAAGTCTTGAAATAGCTTACTTATCCAACCAGTTACTTTAGAATTTCGGTCTTATTAAACTTAGCAGCAAGATACATTGCCGTTGCATTCAACATCCATTGCTAATGTGTTTATCCTTTCCATCTTCATTATTTGCTGATGCTCCAAGTCTGTATCACTTCTCACTTAAGGTCTTTCTTCTTCCATTTCTGTTTCCATATAAGCCATTCTCTTCTTGGCAGTCAGAGTGATCTTTCTAAAAGAGAAATTAGATCATAATTCTTCCCTCTATAAAATCTTCCAATTAATTTCACTGCCATTAAATAACTCCTTGCCATTGCTTTTGCCACTGACCTCATCTTTCACCACTACTTCCTCCATGATGTTCCAACTATAGGGATCTTTTAAAGGACCTCAAACACACCAAGTTCCTCCTCACTTTAGAATCTTTGTCATTGACTTTTGAAACGCTTTGTCTCCGCACCTGAACTGATTGGTTTCTTCTTGCTATTCCTGTCTCAGTTCAAGCACCCTCTCCTCACTCAGGCTGTCCTAACACTCACTTGCAGTCATCATCCAGATTTTGCTAATCAGATCACTCTGTAAATTCTCCAAGGAAAGGGTCCTCACCATTGCTCACCACTCAACAGCATCTGTATCACGACCAGGGACCAAATAGGAGCACAGAATGAGAAAAATGAATGCAGAAAGAAAACAAAAAAAAGAATGAATCATGTGAGGGTAAGGTAAATATTACCTTCAGAAATGGGAAAAGAAGAAAGGAAAGGGAAAAGAAAGATAACTGTGGGACAACCCAGGTCAGTTTGGGATTCTTGTAAGAAGTGACTCACATCTGCCATTAAAGCATGGGCTTTGTGCTTGGGAAGGAAGAGTAATTTACTGCCATATTGTAAATGCATTTGAGAGATAAACTGAGACATTCCAGAAAGGCCAAGAAAGAAATGTGACTGAAAAGGGTGGGGAGTTACTGAACAGGTGTGGCAGGTCTTTTGCAGACTGACTGCAGATCTGACCCATTGTTTATATTGATGCATGAGTAGTATAGAGCATCATAAAAAGTTAACAATTTAATTTTTAGTTATCCAGTCTCAGAATAAAGCCCCATACATAGTATATAGGATCCCGTGTGCTTTTTCAAATCAGCGACTTGGAGAAAGTGTTAAAAATGACACCTCTGGAGTCCAACAGGTGTGAATATGCAGGAAGGCAGCAGTTTGCTAGCTGTCTGATCTTGAACATTTACTTAGTCTCTTCCCACCATTGCAGTGCTTTGTATTGGGTTAATTTTAACAATACACATAATCACTCAATGTTATCCCTGTCACAGGAAGGGATTAATAAATGTTATGATGATTATCATTATTAATGTATTGAATCAGAACATCTGATGTGGGTTCAGCCCCAGGGTTTAGATTGTTCTTTGGATTCAGAAGTACCAGCCAGTTTCTTAATTTTTCTCTCTACCCATCAACTGGATGCTGACATATAGTGGCATCAATATAAAAATGGTAGAGATTAAAGTTAAAGAAACGTTTCATGACGAATAAAAATAAGTAGACTGACCTTGTAGTTTGCATAAATCATTGGGCTGAAAGAATTTAGAATGTGGACATTTTGCATATCACAAATAGGCATATTGCTGTATCATAAAATGAAAATTTAAAAATACTATCTGAATGTAATTTTCTTTATGTTCAGCTTTACGTTAAACTTATAATGGAATGAATGCATATTTGAAAAGTTTATTTATTTATTCACAGTCATTCACTGAGAGCTGACATTGTACCCATTCACTTCCTATGAATTTGGGAAATATGGTGCACAAAAGCTGACCTGGTCTTCTTCTCCCAGAACTTACTAGATAGCAAAAGAGACAGACATTCATCCACAATTTTTAAAAAATCAAGTTATAGGGTGGTAAGTGCTATAAAAGAGAGCAAGATAGTTCCCAGAGATTTTAAAATGAATCTTACTGGAAACCTAAATTTATAGAAAAATATCTAATGTTTACATTAACTTGCTTTTAGAACATCATACGGAGAGGGAGGAGGGAAGGGGGTTCAGGATGAGGAGCACGTGTATACCTGTGGCGGATTCATGTTGATGTATGGCAAAACCAATACAATATTGTAAAGCAATTAGCCTCTGATTAAAATAAATAAATTTATATTAAAAAAAGAACACCGTGTCTCCGTGGCTGAGTGAGAAAAGGGATCTATTACAACAAGCCAAAATGTTTTTAATGAAAACACAATAAAACTATAGTTAGTTTTTTGTCATATTGAACATAATACAATAAATTAAGCATCATCACTCAGTCTTCATGTATCCTTTACATCTGTGTGCTTGTATGTACTCATGCATGTGTGTATGAAAATATATACGTGTATCTACGTATACCTTTTTCTAAATAATGTTTCCCTAAGAAAGAATCCTCGACCATCCCTATTAATTTGTTCAAAGTGTGTTCTGCTTCCCTTTTTGTCTTTTTTGAGAAAATGCTGGTAAAATAGGGGGCTTCCTCATCAGACTTCATTAGCCTTTACTTTTATTGCTAAGCTACTAAATCTCTACAGTTGAACATTTTCCCTGAGTTCCAGCCTCAGTGTGTAACTTTATTCTATATCTATGCACTTAAATGTCATCTTGTCTGAAATTCTAGTTATTATTATTCTTCAATTCTGATTGTCCCCATGTATTCTAATTCTTCATGAGTGATTATCACCATCCATCTTGAAACTCAAGATTAGCCTCGTGGAGGCTGTTCTAGCGTCTCTATATTCAGCTTGTGAACCGGCACTGTCAGGGACGACTCTTATTTACCATATGCGGCCCCTCCTCTCTGTTCTCACGGCTACAGCCCCAGATGGGCTCTAAATCTTGTCTTACTCATGGTGATTCAGTAACGTTCTAAGCTTCTCTCCATTTATTAAGTTCTCGCTTCTCTCCTCCTTCCATCTAGTTTCTTCTCCATCTCTTTCATTTTATCATTAGAACAAATGCCTTTGTTTTCAACATTGACTTTTTATTTTTGTTTTCCATTCTCCAGTTTGAAGCCCTTCGATCACTCACCACTGCCATTCCCAGGACTGCTTTGTTCTGCTGATTTCATGATCCTGGGTAATTTCCTCCCTCTCACGGGTGTACTGAAGGATTAATCTGGCTAAGAAGCCTGGAGACACCTCTGATATTCTTCCCTGTGCACCTTCCTTCTCTGTCACTCTGCTGCATAAACGCTGCTGCCTTGGTATTTCTGGACTTGAGTAATATTCTCAGTTCAGTGTGTCTGCTGTGCCTCTTTGGATTCCCTGCTCTGCATGGAGGCCTGGAACCTATCTCCTGGGGGTAAACTGAGGCCCCACTGGGCTCATCCCATCGGCTTCTCTTCTCTCGGGATCACAGTGTCATGCTTCCCGTTGTACAAAGTCTAAAAATACTGTTTCATTTATTTCATTCAATATTCTAGTTGTTTAAAAGGTGGGAAGAGGAATACAATTTCTCTTACTGCATCATGCTCAGAAGGATAGATCCAGAAATGTACATTTTTTAAAAAGATAAAAAATCATGGGTTTATACCAACATCACCAATTCACATGTAAGAGTACAGAGTGCCTCTGAAATTTAAAAATGTATACTTTATCATTAAGATAATTCTTTGCTTGAGCATACAATCTTCAGCCCCTTCATGGATCATAGCCTCGTTGTGGTGAAAACCTTATTGTGATAAAGAATATTCAAACTACTGGACAGTTGTGCTCATTTCACATGTTTGTAAGTTATGCTCAAAATCTTTCAAGGCAGGTTTTAGCAGTATGTGAATTGAGAACTTCCAGATGTACAAGCTGGGTTTAGAAAAGGAAGAGGGACCGGAGATCAAATTGCCAATATTTGCTGGATCATAGAGAAAGCAAGGGAATTCCAGAAAGAAACAAATATCTGTTACTGCTTCATTGACTACAAGAAAGCCTTTGATTGTATGGATCACAGCAAACTGGAAAATCTTAAAGACATAGGAGTACCACATCAACCTACCTGTCTCCTGAGAAACCTGTATTCAGGTCAAGAAGCAACAGTTACAACCTTACATGGAACAACTGACTGGTTCAAAATTAGGAAAGGAGTACATACATGCTGAATACTGTCACCCTACATATTTAACTTATACTCAGAGTACATCATGTGAAATGCCAGGTTGGATGAATCGCAAACTGGAATCAAGATTTCTGGGAGAAATAACAATAACCTCAGATATGCAGATGATATCACTCTAATGGCAGAAACTGAAGAGGAATTAAAGAGCCTCTGGATGAGGGTGAAAGAGGAGAGTTTAAAAAAAAAAAAACTGGCTTAAAACTCAACACTCAAAAAAACTAAGATTATGGCATCTGGTTCCCATCATTTCATGGCAAATAGAAGGGGAAAACACAAAAGCAGTGACAGATTTTTCTTGGGCTCCAGAATCACTGGGGATGGTGACTGCAGCCACAAGATTAAAAGATGCTTGTTCCTTGGAAGGAAATCTATAATGAACCTAAACAGTGTCTTAAGAAGCAGAGACATCATTTTGCCAACAAAGGTCAACATAGTCAGAGCCTTGATTTCTCCAGTAAATGTACAGACGTGAGAAAAATGAAGTTGCTCAGTATGTCTGACTCTTTGTGACCCCTTGGACTGTAGCCTACGAAGCGCCCCCATCCATGGGATTTTCCAGGCAAGAATACTGGAGTGGGTTGCCATTTCCTTCTCTAGGGGATCCTCCTGACCGAGGGATCAAACACAGGTCTCCCACATTGTAGACAGATGCTTTACCATCTGAGCCACCAGTTGGACCATAAAGAAGGCTGAGGTCTGGAGAAGATTCTTGAGAATTCTTGAGAAGACTGCAAGGAAAACAAGCCAGTCAATCCTGGAAATCAATTCTGAATATTCAGTGGAAGGACTGAATCTGAAGATGAAGCTCCAATACTTTGGCCACCTGATGTGAAGAGCCAACTTATTGGAAAAGACCTTGATGATGGAAAAGACTAAAGACAGAAGGAGAAGAGGGCAGCAGAGGATGAGATGGTTAGATAGCATCACTGATTCAAAGGACATGAATTGAGCAAACTCCAGGAGATAGTGAAGGACAGGGAAGCCTGGCATACTGTAGTCCATGGGGTCTCAAAGAGTTGGACATGACTTGGTGACTGAATAACAGTCATAGCAATAGAAATATTCAGATAATAATTTCAAAATAGTAATACAATTTTTAGCAGAAAACAATGGAAAGACTAAAATGTGAGATTTTTGTAAATTCCTTTCGTTCATAGCATGTATCCCCTTGAGGACACTATGAACTGGGCTTCTTCCCAGACACTAGTGGTAAAGGGCTTCGCAGGTGGCATTAGTGATAAAGAATGCAGCTGCCAATGTATGAGACATAAGAGATTTGGGTTCCATCCCTTGGTGGAGAAGATCTCTTGAAGATAATCCACTCTAATATTCTTGCTTGGAGAATTCCATCGACAGAGGAGCCTAGTGGTTTAAAGCCCATAAGGTTGCAAAGAGTCAGACACGATCGAAGTGACTTGGCATGCACNGGCTTCTTCCCAGACACTAGTGGTAAAGGGCTTCGCAGGTGGCATTAGTGATCTTGCTTGGAGAATTCCATCGACAGAGGAGTCTAGTGGTTTAAAGCCCATAAGGTTGCAAAGAGTCAGACACGATCGAAGTGACTTGGCATGCACATTACAATCTAAGTCAGATAGACACATAGAGGGACATTTCACAATATACCTGACCAAAACTGTCAATGTCATCAAAAAAAGAAGTGATGAATCTGAGAAATTGTCACAGCCAAGAGGAGCTTGAGACATGATTATGAATTGTAATGGAATGGGATCCTGAAATACCAAAAAAAAATATTAGGCAAAAACTAAGAAAATCTAAATAAACTATGTGCAATAGTTAATAACTGTATCAACATTGACTCATTGATTGTAACAAATGGACCATATCAATGTAAGATCTTAATAATAAGAGAAACCATGTATGGATGCATATATGGAAACTCTCTTTAATATCTGCTCAATAATTCTAATACTGTTTTAAGAATGGTTTATACATTTTTTAAAAGCTGTTTTAAAAAGTAGTAGTTTACAATATTGTATTGGTTTTTGCCATATATCAACATGAATCCGCCACAGGTATACATGTGTTCCCCATCCTGAACCCCTCTCCTCCTCCCTCCCCTTACCATCCCTCTGGGTCGTCCCAGTGCACCAGCCCCAAGCATCCAGTAAAACATTTTTTTTTTAATTTTTACTTTATTCTACTTTACAATACTGTATTGGTTTTGCCATACATCGACATGAATCCACAACAGGTGTATATGAGCTCCCAATCCTGAATCCCCCTCCCACCTCCCACCCCACCTCGTCTCTATATCTCCTACATTAATTGAAATGCTCATTTTTTTAATGTAAAGCAATCTGTGTTCTTGAGTCTCATTTTTGGACTCTCTGTTCTGTCCTATTCACTTTCATCATTCATCTGTTAGTACCACGCTATTTTAATAATTGGGATTTTTTATGTTTTCGTATACTTATTAGTTTCCTAATCGAATTTTCTGTCTCCAGAAGGGGGAAAATAATACCCAGTACTTTTACTGAGATTGCATTAAATTTTGAATGAATTTAGAAAAACTTT
>SJYV01001848.1:0-10000 GCA_006410875.1 Neotragus pygmaeus
GAGAAGAATCTTGAGAGTCGCTTGGACTGCAAGGAGATCCAACCAGTCCATTCTGAAGGAGATCAGTCCTTGGATTTCTTTGGAAGGAATGATGCTAAAGCTGAAACTCCAGTAGTTTGGCCACCTCATGCAAAGAGTTGACTCATGGGAAAAGACTTTGATGCTGGGAGGGATTGGGGACAGGAGGAGAAGGAGACGACAGAAGATGAGATGGCTGGATGGCATCACAGACTCGATGGACGTGAGTCTGAGTGAACTCCAGGAGATGGTGATGGACAGGGAGGCCTGGCGTGCTGCAATTCATATGGTTGCAAAGAGTCAGACACGACTGAGAGACTGAACTGAACTGAACCCATTTTGAGTTTATCTTTGTGTATGGTGTTAGGAAGTGTTCTAATCTCACTCTTATACACAAAGCTTTCCAGTTTTCCCAGCACCACATATTGCAGAGACTATTTGCTGCATTGTATATGCTTGCCTCTTTTGACAAAAATATGGTATCTAGAGGTGTATGGGTATATCTCTGAACTTTCTATCTTGTTTCTGTTATTGTGCCAGTACCATACAGCCCTGGTGACTTTGTCTTTGTAGTATAGTCTGAAGTCAGGTATCTTGAGCCCTCCTGCTCCCTTTCTCAAGATTTGTTTGGCGATTTGGAGTATATTGTGTTTCTGTAATAATTGTGAGATTTTTTTTTGTTCTAGTTTTGTGAAAAATGCCATTGTAATTTGATAGTTTGCATTGAAACTGTAGATTACATTTGGTAGTAATTTGATCTTAGGGGGAATGTTTTCAGTTTTTCACCATTGAGAATAATGCTTGCTGTGGATTTATCATATATAGACTTTATTATATTGAGGTAGACCTTCCTGTGCCATGGTTTTGTGGGTTCCCTGAATGGCCTCATTTTTCAAAGCATTTTACTCTGTCTTCTGGGGACAAGTTCTCTGTTTCAGAATGGACCCATTCTTGAACTCCAGTTTGTCCTGATTATTCACTGTTGCATGAATGAGTCTAATGTTTCCATAGGAGTTGCCAATGGTCTGCTTCATGAAGCACGCCTTGTGACTGATTTTGTGTCCCTTCAGCTCTTCAGTTTGTTTTCCCTGAAGCTCTCCTGCTGTTCTGTGAGTGGAAAGAACAGCACCAGGCACAAGCCGGCATGGTTGTCAGCCCAGAGAATCCTGCTACCATCCCAGAACGTCCTCAGAGTGCCACTGACTGGCGATCCCCATCCAGACTGGTACTTTGTTCAGCATCTTGGGGTTAATTGCTATTTCTCTGAGCTGCATCTTCAGGAACCTGGAAAGGAAAACATCCCAGAGAAGTGAAAAACTGTCTCTGGAGAGATTTTGATCAGTTTAAATTTCAGTGCTTGTAATTGGATTGTTCATAATTTTTATTTCTTCCTGGTTCAGTCTGGGAAGATTGAACTTATCTAAGAATTTTTCGTTGTCCACTTTATTGGCATATTATTGTTAATATAGTCTCGTATGATTCTTTGTATTCCTGCATTGTATATTGTAACCTCTCCTGTTTCATTTCTAGTTTCATTGATTTGTAACCTCTTTTTTTCCCCCCTTGATGAATCTGACTAATGGTTTGCCAAGTTTATCTCCCCAGATTTAAACTGGATTTTAGTTTTATCAATCATTACTTGTTTTTTCATTTTTTTTCATTTATTTCTGCTCTGATATTTATGATTTCCTTCCTTCTACTAATTTTTATTTCTTCTTCTTTTTCCAGTTGTTTTAGGTGTAAAGTTCAGTTGTCTATTCAATGTTTTTTTCTGATTTCATGACGTAATATTGTATTGCTATAAACTGCCTTCATAGAACTGCTTTTGTTGCATTCCATAGGTTTTGAGTTGTCTTGTTTCATTGTCATATATTTCTAGGAATATTTTGTTCCCTTTTCAATGTCTTCAGTATCTTGTTCATTATTTAGAAATTTATTTGTTTAGTCTCCAAGTGTTTTTGTTTTTTACAGTTGTTTTGTTGTTGTTGTTGTTTTTCCCTGTAATTGATATCTAGTCTCATAGCATTGGGGTCAGGAAAGATGATTGATTTGATTTCTTCTTTTTTCTTTTTTAATTCCCTGAAGTTTGATTTGTTATGTAAAATGTGGTTTATCTAGGAGAATGTTCTATGTGAACTTGAGAAGAAAGTGTATTCTTCTGCATTTTCATGGAAAGTTCTGAAGATAACAATTAAGTCCATTTTATCCTAATGTTTCATTTAAGTTTTGTGTTTCCTTTTTGACTTTCTGTTTTGTTGATCTGTCCACTAGATGTAACTGGGTTGTTAAAGTCCCTACAATTATTATGTTGTTGTCAATTTCTTATTTTATGTCTGTTAGTATTTGCCTTAGGCTNCTTTTTTAATTCCCTGAAGTTTGATTTGTTATGTAAAATGTGGTTTATCTAGGAGAATGTTCTATGTGAACTTGAGAAGAAAGTGTATTCTTCTGCATTTTCATGGAAAGTTCTGAAGATAACAATTAAGTCCATTTTATCCTAATGTTTCATTTAAGTTTTGTGTTTCCTTTTTGACTTTCTGTTTTGTTGATCTGTCCACTAGATGTAACTGGGTTGTTAAAGTCCCTACAATTATTATGTTGTTGTCAATTTCTTATTTTATGTCTGTTAGTATTTGCCTTAGGCTCCTATGTTGGGTGCATGGATACTTACAATTGTTATGCCTTTTTCTTGGTTTTATCCTTTGATCACTATGTAGAGTCCTTATTTATCTCTTATAATATTCTTTATTTTAGGATATATTTAGTCTGAAATAAGAATTGCCACTCCAACTTTCTACTGATTTTCATTTGCATGGAATATCTTTTTCTATCCTTTAACTTTCAGTCTGTATATGTCTTTAGGCCTGAAGTGGGTCTCTTGTAGACAGCATATGTATGAGTCTTGCCTTTGTATCGATTCAGCCAGTCCATGTCTTTTGGTTGGAACATTTAACCTATTTACATTTAAAGTAGTAATTGATACATATGTTCTTACTGGCATTTTATTTTTTTTATTTTTTTATTATTTTTTATTTTATTTTACTTTATAATACTGTATTGGTTTTGCCGTAGATCGACATGAATCCACCACAGGTGTATACAAGCTCCCAATCCTGAATCCCCCTCCTACCTCCCAATCCACATTGTCTCTCTAGATCATCCCCGTGTCCCAGCCCCAAGCATCCTGCATTCTTCATCGAACATAGACCAGCACCTCGTTTCTTACATGATAGTATACATGCTTCAGTGCCATTCTCCCAAATCATCCCACCCTCTCCCTCTCCCTCAGTGGCCAAAAGTCCATTCTATATGTCTCTGTCTCTTTTGTTGTCTCACATACAGGGTCATCATTACTATCTTTCTAAATTCCATATATATGTGTCAGTATACTNTTTACTTTATAATACTGTATTGGTTTTGCCGTAGATCGACATGAATCCACCACAGGTGTATACAAGCTCCCAATCCTAAATCCCCCTCCTACCTCCCAATCCACATTGTCTCTCTAGATCATCCCCGTGTCCCAGCCCCAAGCATCCTGCATTCTGCATCGAACATAGACCAGCACCTCGTTTCTTACATGATAGTATACATGCTTCAGTGCCATTCTCCCAAATCATCCCACCCTCTCCCTCTCCCTCAGTGGCCAAAAGTCCATTCTATATGTCTGTGTCTCTTTTGTTGTCTCACATACAGGGTCACCATTACTATCTTTCTAAATTCCATATATATGTGCCAGTATACCATATTGGTGTTTTTCTTTTTGGCTTACTTCACTCTGTATAATAGGCTCCAGTTTCATCCATCTCATTAGAATTGATTCAAATGTATTCTTTTTAATGGCTGAGTAATACTCCATTGTGTATATGTAAGATGAATGGATAAGAAACCTATTGGCATTTTTTAATTTTTCTTTTTGTGTTTGGCAGGTCTTTCCACTGTTCATCTGAGATAGTAATTTCCTAGGCAGGTTGATAAAATCATTTCCTAGGCAGGCTGATAAGAAGTCCAGGGGTCCCCAACGAGAGAGGGGTCCTAAATTCTCAAGTAGGTAGAAAGGACAAACTTTTTTTCCCCTTCTACATTCCTTAGGATTATATAACAGTAATGTATCCTGCTTGAGGATAGTCTCTGGAAAAAAGTTTCTGGCTAATCCTGTTATCTTAAAATGTAAATTATGGGAGTAGGTCTAGTGAGGTCTTTTCAAGCTCCAGACATTCTTTTGATTCATTGTAATAACTGATCTCAGAAAACTAGCTAATCTGATCACATGGACACAGCCTTGTCCAACTCAATGAAACTAAATCATGCCATGTGGGGACACCCAAGATGGACGGGTCACAGTGGAGAGGTCTGACAGTATGTGCTCCATTGGAGAAAGGAATGGCAAACCACTTCAGTATTCTTGCCTTGAGAACCCCATGAACAGTATGAAAAGGCAAAATGATAAGATATTGAAAGAGGAACACTCCAGGTCAGTAGTGCCCAATATGCTACAGGAGATCAGTGGAGAAATAACTCCAGAGAGAATGAAGGGATGGAGCCAAAGCAAAAACAATACCTAGTTGTGGATGTGACTGGTGATAGAAGCAAGGTTCGATGCTGTAAAGAGCAATATTGCATAGGAACCTGGAATGTTAAGTCTATGAATCAAGGCAAACTGGAAGTGGTCAAACAGGAAATGGCAAGAATGAACGTTGACATTCTAGGAATCAGAGAACTAAAATGGACTGGAATCGGTGAATTTAACTCAGATGACCATTATATCCTCTACTGTGGGCAAGAAACACTAGAAAGAAAAGAAGTATCCATCATGGTCAACAAAAGAGTCTGAAATGCAGTATTTGGATGCAATCTCAAAAATTTACAGAATGATCTCTGTTCGTTTCCAAGGAAAACCATTCAATATCATGGTGATCTAAACCAATCCTCAACCAGTAATGCTGAAGAAGCTGAAGTTGAATGGTTTTATGAACATCTACAAGACCTTTTAGAACTAACACCACAAAAAGATGTCCTTTTTATTATAAGGGACTAGAATGCAAAAGTAGGAACTGAGGAAACACCTGGAGTAACAGGTAAATTTGGCCTTAGAGTACTGAATGAAGCAAGGCAAAGTTCAATAGACTTTTGCCAAGAGAACACACTTGTCATAGTAAACACCCTATTCCAACAATACAAGAGAAGACTAAACATGGACATCACCAGATGGTCAACACCAAATCCAGACTGATTATATTCTTTGCAGCCAAAGACGGAGAAGCTCTATACAGTCAGCAAAATCAAGACAAAGATCTGACTGTGGCTCAGATTATGAACTCCTTATTGCCAAATTCAGACTGAAATTGAAGAAAGTAGGGAAAACCACTAGACCATTCATGTATGACCTAAGTTAAATCCCTACGATTATACAGTGGAAGTGAGAAATAGATTTAAGGGACTAAATCTGATAGACAGAGTACCTAACGAACTATGGATAGAAGGTTTGTGACATTGTACAGGAGAAAGGGATCAAGACCATTGCTTTAACCTCTGAGCCACCAGGGAAGCCACATCCCCATGGAAAAGAAACTCAAAAAAGCAAAATGGCTGTCTCAGGAGGCTTTACAAATAGCTGTGAAAAGAAGAAAAGCAAAAAGCAAAGGAAAAAATGATACATATAAGCATCTGAATGCAGAGATTCAAAGAATAGCAAGAAGAGATAAGAAAGCCTTCCTAAGCCATCAATGCAAAGAAATAGAGGAAAACAACAGAATGGGAAAGACTAGAGATCTCTTCAAGAAAATCTGAGATACCAAGAGAACATTTCACACAAAGATGGAGTCAATAAAGGATAGAAATGGTATGGACCTAACAGAAGCAGAAGATATTAAGAAAAAGTTGTAAGAATACACAGAAGAACTGTACAAAAAAGATCTTCATGACCCGGATAATCACGATGGTGTGATTACTCACCTAGAGCCAGACATCCTCGAATGTGAAGTCAAGTAGGCCAGAAGAAGCATCACTATGAATAAAGCTAGAGGAGGTGATGGAAATCCAGTGGAGTTATTTCAAATCCTGAAAGATGATGCTGTGAAAGTGCTTCACTCAACATGTCAGCAAATTTGGAAAACTCAACAGTGGTCAGAGAACTGGAAAAAGTCAATTTTCATTCCAATCCCAAAGAAAAGCAATGCCAAAGAATACTCAAACTACCACAAAATTGCACTCATCTCAGTTAGTAAAGTAATGCTCAAAATTCTTCAAGCCAGGCTTCAGCAACACATGAACCTTGAACTTCCAGATGTTTAAGCTGGTTTTAGAAAAGACAGAGGAACAAGAAATCAAATTGCCAACATCCACTGAATCATCAAAAAAGCAAGAGAGTTCCAGAAAAAAACATATATTTCTGCTTTGTCGACTATGACAAAGCCTTTAATTGTGTGATCACAATAAACTGTGGAAAATTCTGAAAGAAGGGAATGCCAGATCATCTGATCTGTCTCTTGAGAAATCTATATTCAGGTCAGGAAGCAACACTTAGAACTGGACATGGAACAACAGACGAGTTCCAAATAGGAAAAGAAGTACATCAAGGCTGTATACACACTGTCACCCTGCTTATTTGACTTCCATGCAGAGTACATCATGAGAAACACTGGGCTGGAAGAAGCACAAGTTAGAATCAAGATTGCTGAGATAAATATCAATAATCTCAGATATGCAGATGACACCACCCTTATGGCAGAAAGTGAAGAGGAACTAAAAAGCCTCTTGATGAAAGTGAGAGTGAAAAAGTTTTCTTAAACTTAACATTCAGAAGACTAAGACCATGGCATCCGGTCCCATCACTTAATGGGAAATAGATGGGAAACAGTGGAAACAGTGTTAGACTTTTTTGGGGGGGCACTCCAAAATCACTGCAGATGGTTGTTGCAGCCATGAAATTAAAAGACACCTACTGCTTGGAAGGAAAGTTATAACCAACCTAGATAGCATATTAAAAAGTAGAGATATTACTTTGCCAACAAAGTTCCATCTAGTCAAGGCTATGGTTTTTCCAGTGATCATGTATGGAAGTGAGAGTTGGACTGTGTAGAAAAAGCTGAGGACCAAAGAATTGATGCTTTTGAACCACGGTGTTGGAGAAGAATTGAGAGTCCCTTGGACTGCAAGGAGATCTAACCAGTCCATTCTAAAGGAGATCATCCCTGGATGTTCATTGAAAGGACTGTTGCTGAGGCTAAAACTCCAGTACTTTGGCCACCTCATGCGAAGTGTTGACTCATTGGAAAAGACTCTGATGCTGGGAGGGATTGGGGGCCAGAGGAGAAGGGGACAGCAGAGGATGGAATGGCTGGATGGGATCACCGACTTCGTGCATGAGAGTTTGGGTGAACTCCGGGTGTTGATGATGGACAGGGATGCCTGGCATGCTGTGATTCATGAGGACTCAAAGAGTAGGATATGACCGAGTACTGACCTGACCTAATAAAGCTGGTTAGTATTGCTGACTTCTTTAGCTTTTGATTTTATGTATAATTATTTATCTCCTTTATATCTTAGTGATAATCTTGTAGAGTATTCTTGTTTAAGGGTATTGTCATTTTATCTCTGGATTATACTGCACCATTCCTTTCCTTCAATATTTCTATTGAAAAGTCAGTTGAGAGTGTCAGTCAGTTCAGCTGTCACTCAGTCATGTCCGAGTCTTTGTGACTCCATGAAATGCAGCATGCCAGGCTTCCCTGTCCATCAGCAACATCGTTAGCATGCTCAAACTGATGTCCATTGAGTCGGTGATGCCATTCAACTATCTCATCCTCTGTCTTCCCCTTCTCCTCCTGCTTTCAATTTTTCCCAACGTCAGGGTCTTTTCCAATGAGTCAGTCCTTAGCATCAGGTGGTCAAAGTGTTAGAGTTTCAGCTTCAGTATCAGTCTTTCCAATGAATATTCAGGACTGATTTCCTTTAGGATTGACTGGTTGGATCTCCTTGCAGTCTAAGCGACTCCCAAGAGTCTTCTCCAACACTACAGCTCAAAAGTGTCAATTCTTCAGTGCTCAGCTTTCTTTATAGACCAATTCACATCCTTACATGACTACTGGAAAAAACCATGGCTTTGACTAGATGGACCTTTGTTGACAAAGTAATGTCTCGACTTTTTAAAATGCTGGCTAGATTGGTCATAGCTTTTCTTCCAAGGAGCAAGCATCTNTTATAGACCAATTCACATCCTTACATGACTACTGGAAAAACCATGGCTTTGACTAGATGGACCTTTGTTGACAAAGTAATGTCTCGACTTTTTAAAATGCTGGCTAGATTGGTCATAGCTTTTCTTCCAAGGAGCAAGCATCTTTTAATTTCATGGCTGCAGTCATCATCTGCTTTGATTTTGGAGACCCCAAATCACTGAACCATCTGCATCACTGAAGACATCTGCAGGAGAGTCTCAGGAGGGTTCGTTTGTAGATAACTAGTTGTTTTTATGGGGGACGTAAATGGCAATCCACTCTAGTGTTCTTGCCTGGAGAATCCCAGGGATGAAGGAGCCTGGTGGGCTGCCGTTCATGGGGTAGCACAGAATCAGACACAACTGAAACGACTTAGCAGCGGCAGTTGCTTTTATTTTGTTGCTCTTAATATTCAGTCTTTATCTTTAACCTTTGGTGCTTTATCAAGTATCTCAATGTGGACCTCTTTGGGTCATTTCCTGCTTAGGACTTTGTGAATCTTGGCCACAGATAGTTGCTTCTTTTTCCAATTTAGCGAATTGGAAAATTTTAGTTATTCTTTCTTCAAAAGAAGTCTAGATTCTTTTCTCCCTTTCTGTTCCTTCTGGGACTCATATAATATGAATCTTACTTGCTTGATATTGTTTCAGAGGTCTGTTTGTAAATTCCTATTTTTCCCTTTTTATCTATTTAGCTTGAGTGACTTCCATAACTGTTTTCTAATTCCTTAACCTATTCCTCTGTGTCATTTGTTCTTTTGATTATTACTTCTAGTGTTTTTTTTTTTTTAATTTCACTTATACTCTTCAGTTCTTTTTGGTTCTTTTTATTTTCAAACTCTTTGTAAAGCTTCTTATTGTGTTTAGCTATTCTNTCCTCTGTGTCATTTGTTCTTTTGATTATTACTTCTAGTGTTTTTTTTTTTTTAATTTCACTTATACTCTTCAGTTCTTTTTGGTTCTTTTTATTTTCAAACTCTTTGTAAAGCTTCTTATTGTGTTTAGCTATTCTTATCCTGATTCCATTAAACATCTTGTTTAGTACCTTGAACTCTTTATTAGGTAGACTGCTTATCTCCACTTCACTTAGTTCTTCTAAGGTTTTGTCTTGTTCTTTGTTTGAAATGTATTCTCTTTTTGCTCTATTTTGTCTAATTTTTCTGTGTTTATTTCTATGTATTAGGTAGGACTGCTACCTGTCTCAATCTTCAGAAGTGACTTTAAATAGGAGACATCCTATAGTACCCATCAGTACACTGTCACTAGAGGTATATGCAGTACAGGTGCACCCTATGTGGCCTGTGTGGCCCTTTTGCTTTAATAGGTTAGACTAATGTGGTGCACCAGGAAGAAGGGCTGGCCTCCAGCCTTGTTGTGTGACAAAACCTCTGTCTTATGGTTGCTGCTGGCATTCTGGTCAACAGAGCTGGATTCTGGGCCAGAAGACTATTAGGACCTAGGTGGCACACTGCCAGCACACTGATGTGTGGTGCCGTGTCCCCACATAGCTTCCTGGGGCCTGTGGTTTCTGGGGTTGATATTGGTCCACTGGTGGTGAATTAAGCCTCAACCACTAATAGGCTAGAGGGAGGAATCCAAAATGTTGCTTTACAGTACCTGTGACTTCATTGTAGAATAAGCTCCTCAAAATGACTCATACTAGCAAGTAGGTCCCCAGAGGGAGTTCCACATGTCTTCTGCCTCTCTGAGAAGTTTTCCTAGATCACCAAGTAGGTATGACTCAGACTTTTTAAAAGTCGCTGC